>CAUYSK010004275.1:0-53767 GCA_963575035.1 Avahi laniger | reverse complement strand
CTGCCTTAAAAGGTACAAGAGAGGAAGGGATGAGAGGAAGACCCTTTGTTGGCTCCCAGTTAGGAGGACACTAGTCCACAGGAAAGAAGAGCTGGGCAAACAGGAACTAGGCTATCTCTGTCCACTTTTGGCTTCAACTTTGACCTCACGTGCATGTCAAGATTGAGCTCCCCTGGCCCACTCTCACCGAATCTTTGAAACAGAGAGAATAAAATGAACACTGCTCCTTCCCAACTCACCCTAATGTTATAAACATTAATTGGATGCCACTTACTTTGAGTTTTTTGGTAAAAGACGTAACACAAAAAATAATCAGAAGTCATCAGTGCCAACTGGACAGAGGCAGGATGCTCTGTGGTGCTGGAGGACTGAGTGGTAAATGGAATTTTAAATTATGAGTCATTATAACCATAATCGTGATACGCAGAAGGTCTGCAAGAATGTGATTCAATCTGGCGGACGGTGCAAATCCACTCCAAGGGACTCTGCTTTCCTTGCCCGGCGCACAGCCTCCTCCTGTGCAGAGGAAACAGGTTTTACAAAGCCAGGGAAATGACAAAAGGGTGAGGTGAGATGGGCTCGGCCAGCAATGGTCACCAGGGTTAAATTCCTCCCTTCATGGCTACCTCTCTACTTCGATGAAAAGTTGTGGAAAAATGACAAGATGTTTAATCTTCCATAAAATGAAGCATTTCAGTATGTCACCACTGGCCTTATTTCCAGAACACTCTATCCATTTTTGTTGTGCAAACGCAATCAATGCAAAAGTATAATTATTGGGCTGGAAAATAACAAATATCTACAGAATATGCTGAGACTTGTTAAAAAAAAAAAAATACTTGAAGGAGGTCGGACTCAGTGGCTCACGCGTGTAATCCTAGCACCCTGGGAGGCTGAGGTGGGAGGATCGCTTGAGCCCAGGAGTTGGAGGCTGCAGTGAGCTATGATGACGCCACTGCTGCACCCTACCCAGAGCCACAGAGCAAGAATCTGTCTCAAAAAAAACAAAAAATAAACATATAAAAAATAAAAATAAAAAAAAACCGTTTGAAGGAATAATACATATCACTTTCAGGGTACCTGATTAGTTTATTGGCACAGCACAATTCTCCTACTATCCACTCATCTTGCCCACAGTTTACTTCTTAAAAAATAACCATGATATGACTTTTCAACAGCCCAGTTACATGGACCAACAGGAAAAGAGAGAAAGCCTAGAGAGTGCTGTCTTTTTTTTCTTTCTTTTTCTTTTTTTTTTAACAGAGTTTGGAGAAGACCTGCAGGGTAAATCTTGCAAGAACTGTGCCCAATAAACAAGCGCATACATTGCAGAGTTACATCAGCAGCTGACATCCAAGGAGAAGTCAAAGGTTAATTGCCATGGTTTACTGAACCACTCCAAATGATCCTGTGCAAGAAGATTTAACTCGACAACTGTTTGAACTTTACAGTCTGAAATTTCATCTGCTTGTTTCATGAGTACTTTTTAATTACACCCCTGGGGATATTAATAATGTTTTCTTTTTCTAATTACTCTCTGGAAGGGATAGTGGTTTCATGTTTCCCCACTTCTTTGAGACAACTAAGTGCCTGCCTGGCTAGCCTAAGGGCACTTTTATTTTCTTTATTGTAAGTAATTAAGGTAGAAAACAGAGTTATCAGAGTTATCAAGATAGACTTCTAACAACTCAGGATCTGGAATCAGGCTGATCTGTTCAAATCCCAGCTCCACCACTTATTAAGCCGGCTGTGTTTCCTCACCATGAGGTAGGAATAGTAATGGTACTGACCCCTGAAGTCCATTGGAAGGATGGAAACAGATAATGTATATGAATATTTACCTTGGAACTTGGCTGATGGTGAGCACTCAAATAATACTGTTTTTATAATTTAAAAAATGCTATCGTTTTAACTATGAGGACAATTATGGGATTGTGTTCTCCGATCCCACAGTGAAGGAGGTGGAAATGAAGTAGGAAGAACACTAACACCCTACTTTGATACACCATCCAGTGCTCCAAGGCAGCAACGACATCTCTACGTTGCCTAACTTGGGAAGTACCTGCCTGAACTCACTGAACACTTTTGCAATTAACAGAGCAAACATTGGGTGCCCTGCCGAATACTTAAAAGCACTGGTGCAGCCACTGTCCCAGGCAACTGACAATCCAGTTAGGAGAAGAGACACACAAACACACACACACGCACCACACACACACACACACCACACACACACACACCCCTCCAATGCTGCCTTGTACTGTTAGATGGCCAGATACATGGGCAGGTTCCTGTAGTATCTTTTACAGTGGGCAGAAGGAAGCCCTGCATTTTGTGGAAAGCTACAAATGCATGGATTTCCTCCAAGGTAAGACAGCAAATCAGCGAGAGCCACAGAGGAAGGCTGGGATATCATATTCATTTGGCCAAAAATGGAGGTGCTGTTGTAGCAGTAACCTGACTTAAAGAAGGGGGGCAAAGGGCCAGTAACATCACACGGTGGCTGCTCGGCTCTGGAATGCCACCGGAATTGCAATCCGAGAATCTGAGAATGTTCCAGTTGAGAGGAAACCTAAAAAAGCCTCCCTGCAACTCAGTCCTCTCACAGTAGGGACCGCAAGGCCTGTTCTTCCACCTGTGAGCTGGGCTCACGCACCCTGAAGGATGCCCTCATCTCTGCACCTCTCACGCTGGCTGCCGGAGGAAGAAGCCGGGCTAGGGGAAGACCCAAGGGTATCCCACAAAGGGGATGACCGCTGAAAACGACCACTCCTGACTCTCTTAGCTCCTCCTCTTCCCTCCCCCTCCCACGTTTTGTGGACAGCAAAACATAGACACAAAACACAAGAAATCAGAAGTCTGGGGACATTCCTCCTGGCCAATGCTCAAATCCGGGCCCATGTCGCTTTCTTCCTGACCTGCTGGCCACAACCACAGGTGGCCTCCAGAATTCATCCAGATGAGAAATTCTCTGCCTTTCTCAAGTACCTTATTTGGATCATTCATCTCAGGCCACCTTTAGGGTCAGGGAGAGGATTGACGTCTTCGGGGAACAAAACCTGAGTCTGCCTTGTACCTGGGATGCGGACAGGATTGGAGCAGGGGTGGGGCAGGCGTGTCAGAAGACTGGGTACTCCAAGTCCAGCTGCGGAAGACGCCCCCCGACTCCCGGCCACAAAGCGTCGCCAGCCCAGGGGAGATGGTTTCTGTGCCCCCAAATGAGCGGACCAAACCCCAACCCGCGGGCATCGCCGCGCTTACCTTGGCCCAGGAGACGGTGTAAGGGACCTGCGGGTTCCAGGGGGCGGTGCAGGGCAAGTCCACATCCTCCGAACAAGCCACCTTCACCTCCCGCGTCGCGGGCGCCAGGCTACAGGCTACAAGAAAGAGAGAGAGCGCGCCGTGAGCAAGCGCCGAGAGGGGTGTCGCGGAGAGGCGGGGGGCGACGCGCGCTCTCGGGCCCTACCGCAGCTCAGGAGCAGGAGCCGGAGGCCGCGCGACATGGCTGGAGCGCTGCGCCGCCACCTCCGGGCTGCAGTGGTGTGGCGCCCTGGCGCCGCGCGGACTCTTGTACCCGCGCGCGAGGGGACTTCCCCGTGCGCCGCCCCCGGGGATTCCCCGGCCAGGCGGCGGAAGCGGGCGGCTGGGGCGCCCCAGTCCCCGTCCCCGCCCCGTCGCCCCGCCCGCGCGCGTCCCCGCCCCCGCGCGCCCGAGCCGGGCGCCCCAAGGTAGCGTCGCTGCTGCTGCTGTGCGGCGGGGACAGCCATGCCCGCGTAACCCCCGGCGTTTGAGGCTTTGCAAACCGCGCTCGCACGCGTGACACCGCCGGTGACCCTCAAAACAAGGCTGGGAACCAGGCCACCCGAGCTGGGTATGTCCATTTCACAGGGGAGAAACCAGAGAGGGTGGACAGCTTCCCTAAAAGCCCAGCCTGCCTGTGGTGACGTCACCGGTGAACTCAAATCCTCACTTTCTCCAGATTCTGCGATAATCAAAGACTCCTTAGATTTCCATAGGAACAGTCTAAGTCTGTAGTATTTGGCCTTGGCTGCCTGCCTTGGGGCGGGAGGGTATCAGTCAGTTTCATTCGGCATGTTTAAATTATTTCAGCAAAAGAGAACTTCTCCTATTTTAATAATAGTTACACACACACAACATTTTTGGAAAAAACAAAAAAAGAATTATAGAAGGCAATGAAATCACCTATAATTCATCCAGAACTAACTCCTGTTAACATTTCGTACATTTACTTCAGTGCATAGATTAGTGTTTTGCATGGTTTACTCTCCATGCTATTTTGTAACCTACTTAATTTTAGCTTAATGTTTTGAAAGCAGTTCCACATCATTAAAAAGTTTCAACAGCATCATTTTGGTGGCTGCATAGTAGTCCGTGGTGCAGTTGTGCCATAGATTCGAACCAATTAGATAGTGTTATACATGTAGATTGTTTCTTTTTGTATTACTAATATTTCAAACAGCGCTGTGATTGCTTTGATGAGCATTAGTGTACATAAATCTTTGCTCTAATATTGCTTATTTTCTTAGAATGAATACCTGGGGGAAATTGTGCTGTGTCAAAGGGAGTTTCCAATTGTGTTAAATATTGCCAAAGTTACCACCAAGGGGGTGGCCTCACTCTGTATTCCCACCTGCAATGTAGGAGAGTGCCTGTTCCCGACACTCCCGGCAACACAGACTCTTATCCAGCTTTTCCATCTTGTCCATCCAAGAGGTTAAAAAGAGTTGTGTCACCATGAAGTTTTAACTTGCCCTTGGAAGCGGTTGTGCCAATTGACAGTTGACGGTCACTCCAGCTCTGTGTGAGTGCCTTTTCCCCATAACCCTCGCCAAACTCATTTTTTCATTAGGTAATTTTCAAGCATACCAAAACAAGTATAGAAAATGATAGAACTGAGAACATTTGTATACATTTATTCTTAAGAAATAAAACACTACTAATGTTTTTGAGGCCTCCTATGTGCCCTCTGCCAGATCCCATACCTGGGCATTTAGAGTCCTTCAAGTTTCTCCCCATTATTAACAATGTTGCCATGAAGTCGAGGCGTTCCAGCCCTCTGTCTGGACAATAGCCCTGTGTTATTAGATACTGCCATCTTGTCCTCCAAAGTGCCTGGACCCGTTTACACTACACTCAGCAGATCTTAGCATGGTCAGTCTTTTTTTATTTTCCCCCATTTCTTCATATCCAATGGATGTGAAATATTATATCCTTTTTGTTTAATTTATGTTACATTGATTACATATGTTTCGAGACTATTGGATATCCCTTTCTGAGAACTATTCATTCATCCCCTTTGGTCTTTTCCATTAGAGCTGTTTATAAAATCAGGGCTAAATCTTTTCTTGGTTACATGCATGCCAAATCCCCTCTCCAAGTTGAAGATTTCTTATTTTCCACTTTGTTTATGATGTCTTTAGTCTACCAAAGAGTTTTTTTAAAAAATAATGTATGACTCTTAAATTCAGCTGATTTAAAAGAAATAATAAAATAAAATAAATATTTTAATGTCGTCAGATTGATTGATCTTTTTGTTTATGGTTTGTACTTCTGGCGTTATGTTTAAGAAATCTTTTCCTATCCTGAGATCATAAAAACATTCTCCTTCATTTTCTTCCAAAACTTTTAAGGTCACACTTTTTCATATGTAAGTCTCTAATCCATTTAAATATGGTTTGATGTAGGAATCTAACTTATTTTTTCCATATGGATAACCAATTGTTCCAACGCAGCTTGCTAAAAGTCTTCTTTCCCCACTGATTTGAAATGACATCTCTGTTTTATAAAAATTTCTGTGTATGAACGAGTCTATTTCTAGACTCTATTGTGCCTTTCTCTGTGCTAATATCACACTTTCCTATTACTACAATTTAATTAAGTCTTACTGGGGTAGTGGAATGAGTCCTGAAATGTTGAACTTCCTCTTCAAAATTGTTACAACATTCTTGGTCCTTTGTTTTACCTTACACAAATTAGATCAACTGGTGAACTTCAAAATCCTCATTTGAATTTTAATAGGAATATATATTCAATTTATAAATTGCATAAAATCAATATCTTAAAAAATCAATTCTAAAAATCCATGAATATTGTGTGTCTTTCCATTTATTTATGACTTCAAGAACTTATAAAGATTTTTTACATCTTTTGATAGATTTCTCTCTAGTTACCTTTACATTTTTTGTTGCTATTTTCACATATATATTTCCTAAACTATATTTTTCTAGGTGTTCATAGCCAGTAAATAGAAGTTTACTTTCTTTTTCATGTTAACAATATGTTCTTAGACTCTCCATTAAGGCACTTGTTTAATCATGAATTATTTAGAGGGTTAAAAATTTTTTTTTGCCAGCCAGGCAAGGTGGCTAACGCCTGTGATCTTAGCACTCTGGGAGGCCAAGGCGGGATGGGACGATCCCTTGAGGTCAGAAGTTTGAAACCAGCCTAAGCAAGAGCGAGACCCCATCTCTATTATAAAAATAGAAAAAATTAGCCAGCTGTGGTGGTTCGTGCCTGTAGTCCCAGGTACTCGGGAGGCTGAGGTAGGAGGATCCGTTGATCCCAGGAGTTTGAAGTTGCAGTGAGCTATCATGATGCCACTGCACTCTAGCCTGGCCAAAGAGCAAGACCTTGTCTCAAAAAAAAAAAAAAAAATCCAAATATATGGTTTGGTTTTAATTTTGCTACTGGTATCTAAAAATTGTTGAATACTCAAGAACACAGTCTGTATGATTCTTTGTTGCATATCAAGGATTGCTGGTGGCCTCATATGTGATCTTTTGATAAGTGTGCTTGTGTGTGTGGAAGGAATGTGCCTTCTCTGCATAGGTCTGTTTTGGTTGTTTGCTCATGGAGTTGCCCCAATCTTCTATACCCTTTCTTTCTGTCATTGTAAACTACCAATTACTGAAAGAGATGTCTTAAATTCTCCGCCTGTGAGTATGGAAATGTCCATTTATCTTTGAAATGTCAGTTTTTTGTTTCATATATTAATAATTTGATACCATGCTTTAGTGCTTATAATTACATCTTTCCAATGAATTGTTCCTTTTTATCTTCATTTAGTGACTTTTTCCCTAATATTCCTTTTTGCTTGAAAGACAGTCTTGTCTACTCTTAATATTACCACACCACTTTCATTGGGTTAATATTTTGCTGGTATTTTTCATACTTTTACATTCAACATTCTTTTGTCCTTAAGTTCTTAATGTGTCTTTTTTTTAAAAAAAGCATATAGCTAGATTTTTCTGATCCAATATGACTGACAGTGTCTTTTTAATTGAGAGTTTAATTTTACTTATTTTCTGAATTCTGCTATATTTAGATTTATTTGGGGCATCTTGTTTTATGCTTCATTCTTAACCCAATTTTCTCTGCTTCTTTTCTTCCTTTCTTGCATCTATTTTATTGACCAATTTTTTTTCATATCAATGGTGTTCTCTCTACTGGTTTGAAAGTCATGCATACTATTTCTCTCCTTAAATGATTACTTTTACATAATTTTCAACAAGCATGCTTCATTTAATAAACCCTAAACTTAATCACTATTTTCACCCTTCTCCCCAAAATGCCTGAATGCCTGAACTCTGCCCATCTCTGCTCATCTTTTATCCTATTTTGAACAGTACCTTCATTCCACCTTGCTTTATACTTCTCAATTAGTCCTTTTTATATAGTAAATATTTGTTCAAATTTATCTAACATTGTACATCTCACTGCTTCTTTCTGAAGTATACTTCTTCTGAAGCATATTCTTGAGTAATTCTTTTAGGAAAGATCTTTCAGTGGTAAATACTCTCAGTTTTTGTCTGAAAATGTTTATTCTACCCATCTGCTTGAATGATAATTAAGCTGTAATATAAATTGATGGTTATTTGCTCTCAGCACTTTCAATCTATTATTCCATTTTTCTTCCGGCTTCTATTGTTGCTGTTGCAAAGTTCCAGACAACCTGATGCCCATTCTTTTGCAGACAATTCTTTTTACCTACGTATCAGTGCTCCTGAAAGCTTGGCCTTTGCACCTGGTCTTGTTTTGGTTACACTATGCTGTTTTCAGTGGAGGATTTCATGTTATTTAACCATCTGGGGTTCGTAACTTTCATTAATTCTCATATTACTTCTTGAACATCTAATGTGTGTTGGACCTTCCTGCTCTGCACTCCTTGTCTTTTTTCCATGTGTTCTATCCCTTCCTCTCTCTGCTGAGGCTTCTGATATTCTCCATATCTTTCTTTCCCTTCACTAGCTATTCATTCAGTGATTTGTAACCTTTGGTTTAACATATTAAGTTTTAAATTGGAATTTTTAAATGTCTGAGTTGTATTTGATTTCTTATTTAACTCAATCTGGTCTTTGTTGATGGTGTCTTCTTCTTTTGTTTATTACTTCTTTTATGACTTATGATTTTAAACATACTGATTTTATAATCTACCTCTACCTGATAATTATGTTTTATCTGAAGTTGTTGGAGGTTTCATACAGCTTTTTGTTTTGCTGGCTAACTCTTGATTTTTATGGGTTGCTTTTTTGTGTGTTTGGTAATTTTTCATTGTAAGTTAGTCTTCCATTGGGGCTTCATATGGGGGTGTGCCAAAGGGTCTGGGATGAGGGCATGGCCTTCCAGAGAGCTTTTATGTTTGTTTCAACCTAGTGCCACTAGGATACTCTCAGCCTGTGACAGCATTTCTTATTAATTTCTTGGTGTGGTGTGTCCCACAAAATGGGACACTCTAATAATATACATTTAAATGTCACATTCGTGTGAGGGCACAAATATGATTATGAATTTTAAGAGGAGCCTTTTTGCTCTTGTTCAGACAGCCTTCTTTGTCATCTCCCTGTGTGAGGAGGCAATTGTTTTTAGCTCATCCTTACACTGGGGTCTCAGTTCCAACTTCCTACCCACTCTTCCAGGCCCCAGGCCTCCTCTTGTGTGCCTGCTGGTGGTGACAGCCGTAGCGCCTTGACCGTCAAGCCTCGTCACTAGCCTGGCCAGAGACCCTCTTGCATCCCGCCCCCCACAGTCCAGAGTCAGCTCCTGCTGGCTCACAGCCCTCTCTTCATTTTTGACCCTTCAGGTTTCCCTTGCTTGCTTACAGATGCAGCTATGCATTTGCTAGACTTTATTCAACATTTCTAGAAATTTGTAAAAGACGTTATTTATATTACACAGAAACCCATATTGTTGAAAATCGTACAATCTACTGCTCAGTAACCTAGAGGTGCGCCTTCACGGCGGCCCCTTGTTAACCCACAGATGTGCCGAAGTTCATTTGCACACGTAACATATTATTCCTCATGTCCCAAATGGTCCCTCATACTGCATATGAAGATATTTCCGATGATGGCCATTCTTCATGAAGCATTTGCAGGTTAACTACAGACCACATCACAAAAAAAACTAGAGTATTTCACAGCGTGTATCTGATGTGGGAATGCAGGTGGGGAAAGCAATGGCTCTGAGTCCTAACTTGGAGTCTCCTTGGGTGCAAGAGAGGAGTTTACAGATGGGTTCATCTTCAGTTTCACTGGAAAGGGAAAAGAAAGTGAATACAAAGGAAGAGCTCCTTGTCTTTCTGAAACCACTAGTTGTCACCTTCATGTCTTTCAGCTCTATGTCTATAAAAAGGGAAAAACCCCACATCTTTAGAAAACATTGTGGTTACACATTCTCACAGCCAAGGGCAAGCGTTCATTAACCTTAGACCAAGAACAAAGCCAGCCAGTGCCCTTTTCCGGGTCTCATGACCCTCAACTCCTCCCGCCTGCTTGTTACTTACATCTGGGGCTTTGTCGTCTTATTTCTCTCAGAGAACATGCTGATGGAGCACGTCATGACATCTTGAACTCAGACATTTGAGAACCTGGTCAGAGTTTGGGAACAATGGGAGAAAGCTCTAGAATGTTCCATTAGTTCTCCTCACCTACCTCTACCAAGCCAGGGGCTGGAGGGGATGGTGCAAAGAGGAGGAAGTGTTAGTTTACTATGCTCTCAAGAAGTTTACATAAGAAGCCTGTTTCTGAACGTGGAGCTTGCTGCCTCTCTGAAGTTCCACACGACATTCTCTCTGAAGATCCGGAGCGGGGCGAGGGGAGCAGGTGCAGGGAGACCAGGGCAGTTCTGTGGGGAGCCAGGGAATCAGTGAGGTGAGGATTCAGGGAAGGAGGAGAGAGGATCAGGAGGAAAAGGAACCGAGAGGGCCATGCCCTTTAAGAAAAAGTCCTGCAGGCAGGGGCCAGGAACACGCTTCTCACTCATATCGTCCTTAGACATCCCTCAAATGCCGAGCGAGTCGCAAACTGGCAAAGAGAAGCTTGTGATGGACTAGGACTAGCTCATCGGAGGACTGCTGCCAGGGGATGGGAAGCAAAACCCACAGTTAAGTCCACCATGCACCCATCACCAGACCCAGCTTCCTGGGTAGACCGACCGGAAAAATGAGGAAGTTCTGTAAAAGGAGAAGGCAGGGGATCCCCCCTGCCCCGAGCATGCCTTCTGAACCTTCCCTCCAGAGAAGGGCTTTTGAGTGAAAAGAGTGCACTTAACCCAGCCCTGGCAACAAACGCACCACTGCAGTTAGGGCTTGCGGCGTCCTTGGCAAGAGTCAACCCCTGCTGTGGTCAGCCCCTCCTGCCTCTCTGCTCCCCAGCACCCCCGGTTGGAGAGTTCTTATCCGCTGGCCACCAGGTCTTGGGTCCCCACTCCCACAGCCCTTCCCTCAAGCCCACAGAACCTTCCACCACTCACTGTCCTCCCAGCATTAAGGTCCGAACCACCATGGGCTTTTGAGAACCACAGAGGGGCTGAAAGGAAAGCCCAAAGCCTGGATACGTAAACTATGTTTTTTAATAAAATTTCCCCATTAGGTTTTTCCCTTAGGGCTACTTCTTAGTCACTCTGTACTTTCCAGTTACAGGCTTATTTGTTCACTTAATGAATCAAATAAATAGAAGTAACTCTTATTGCCTGTACCTTTTCTTTCCTTTCTTTATTTCTCTGAGAAACCAAAATCATTTGGAGATGCTGCTCATCCTCTCGGAAGGAGGAAAGAGTCAGGTGAAATGAATCCTATGTTGAAAGTGAGGATGAAACCATGCAACAAAACACAGGGGAATTGGTCTCAGGCTTGATTTGAGGCATTGAAGGAAAGGCTTCCCTCTTCCCTGGGTTTCCCAATGCACAGCACAGTCCTCCAAGGACCATGTGAAGAAAACCATCCCTAGGATGGACTTCTTGTGCAACAGTAATTTCTATGCTGGAATCCATGTTCACATGCTTCTTCCCACATCTTCGGGCTTGCTTGCCCCTCTCTAGAAAATTCTTGCCCTGAATCCCAGCCCGACCTCCTCCTTCATTTCATCCAAGTGTGCTCAAATGTCACCTTTCCAGAAGAGTCCATCTCAACCACCCTGTATAAAGACCTAACCCCTGCCCCTCTCACGCCTTGCTCTATTGCTCCCCACAGCACATCTCACCTCTGGCGTTAACACACGTTGTCCGCTTACTTATACTTTGTCTCCTCCACTAGACTGTGGAGGCCATGTCTTATTCACTTCTTCTAGTCTCAGGTCCTTGGAATAACATTGGACACATAGTAGGTGCTCAATAAGTATTTTCCAAATGGATGAAGAAATGAAGAAAGCTGCACTTGAGAGGGATATTTGGCAATTTGCATTATCAGCTTCCATTTTCGTCCCTCCAGGTAACTTATTTCCATGTGGTGAGAGTTGAGGCCAACTGTGAAGTTAGGGAACCGTCCACATGAGACCACCCACACTTCTGACATCAAGTCAAGTTTGAAGGGTTCCCAAAACCCCCCTCAGCTTTGATAATTCACTCAAAGGACTCACAGAAGTCACAGGAAGCTGTTATATTCATGGTCACCGTTTATTACAGAGAAAGGATACAGATTAAAACCAACTAAGGAAGAGACATATAGGTGGGGCAGAGTCCAGGAGGGGTCCAGACCTGGAGATTCCAGGCGTCCCCTACCGGTGAAGTCACGGACAGTGTTACCATCTCCTGGCCATGACGTATGACAGTGTGCATGGAGAATTGCCGACCAGGAAAGCTCACCGAGCCTCAGTGTCCAGAATTTTTACTGAGGCTCCATCACATACCACTCACATGGCTGAGCTCTAGTCTCCAGTCCCTCCAAAGACAGGACTGATACCACTACTTCCCCCAAAAGCCTCCACCATAAATCATATTGTTAGACTGTCATGTGGCCAAAGCTCCCAGACATAGACATTTCTATCAGTCACGATACTCCAAGGGCCTAAAGACCCCCTCCCCATAGTCAAGGGCAAAGGCCAGACCTCTCTTTGGGGATAGTTAATTCTTCACAACACACGTGCTGTGTAATTGTGTCATGTCCTTGAGCTGTGGATGGGAATACTCCCCCACCTCTTGACCTTGGATTTGGTAGTGTGACTTCTTGGCCATAGAATGAGGCAGAAACCAAGGTGTGCTGATTCCACTTTCTTTCTTGCATTTCAGCCATCACCATGAGAAGACTATGTCCAGGCTGGCCCACCAGTCCCAGGAAGAAGATGAGAAACACATGGAGCAAAGCTACCCCACCTCAGCCCCAGTCTGAGGTCAGCCTGGAGCTGATCTCCAACCCATGGGCTGACCACCTACAACTACATAAATTCCTTCTGCTGTTTGCTGCTGAGATTTTGTGATTGGTTTTTAAGCAGCATTATTGTGGGAATAGTTAACTGATAAAGATGTCAAACCCTTGAAAACCATTCATATTTTACTGTGAGTTTGCTGATCCTATTAGAGCTCCTTCAGATGTACTTGAAACAGGGTAGCTTGAGAAAATGGACACAAGTTGACAAAGTTTGGATGGATGCAAATGCTGAGGGAGGAAACTTGGGAGGTCTAAAGTAGTGACTGCAAACGCAGGTAACTTCAAGGCCAGGAAGGTAACGTGAGCGAATAAAGAGAGCCAGTTGCCTGACAATAAATGTGACCTAGTAAGAGGGGAAGCAATAGGGTGTAGTGGGGACTATGGCAAATGAAACAGCAGTGGCCCATCTAAAAGGGGAAGCCACCACTTCACTCCCACCAATTGTTGCCAATGTGAAAATGATAACTCACCGTTGTCAAATCTTTCAAGCATTTTTTTCAAAGAAGCTGAGGATATAGATATTTATATGAAATCTCTTAAATGCTACAAATGATTGATTTTTTTGTTCAAAACACTGTACAAGACAAACCAAACACATCTATGGCTGTCAATGTGCAATTTCTCAGTTATGACATCATGTGCAACATCTAGTAGCAGCAGGCTTGTCTGAGACCTTAAAGAGAGGACTCTCGATGTCCTGCATCAACATGAGGTGGCTGGTTGCCTCCTATGGGGCTGGGTGATTGGTTTCAGCAGAGACAGGAACAGTCATGCTAAGAGGAGAGAGGACATAACAAGTGGATGCCAAAGACAAACTTATCTACTGTCATTTGGCCAACAGCCTTTCCCATCACAGCTTAATGGAGCCACTTAAGGGTTACAAAATGACTTGTTAACAATTTTCTTCTTTGGGGATATAATACCCATAACAATCAGGCAAGACATAAAGCATCTGTCTTAGTCATTTACAGACATAACTCTGTAAGATGCTGGGAAATGTTTTAGGAAGTCAACACTATACCAGTAGTAGCACAACGGGAACGGTCTCTACCTGGGGTTCAGGAGCAAGGCAGGAGATGCTAACATAGCCCCCGCACAAGCCCACACCCCCACTAAGCACAGCCCCAAATGCCAATCCTCCATTGCGTTTGCAGAAGTTTGCTCTTCAAAAGAGAGAAGCGAGAGGTGGGCTTTTTTCCTGTTTGTAACTAAAAGCTATGGACATTGGCACCTACGCTTTTTTCCAAAATGGAATTTAGCTGTGGACACGGTAGAGCTGTCAGTTAAGTCCTGCGGACTGCCTTCCAGGGTGTTGACTCTCCAATGTTGGGTCCTGATGTCAGCTTTCCTCTGCTCTACATGTGCAGTCATTATTACTGCAGAGACAAGTCGTTTGTAAGATGATGACATTTATTTAGCACCAGGTGTCCTTTGCGTCCCCTCGTTCCCTTGCTGCCTGTAGCCCTGGGGACACTGCAGACGTGAGAATTCTGGGGGAGGCCAGGAAAGGTCTCCCCAACCTGAACAGAGCTGAGAGCAGCTGCCCGCAGGAGGAGTCAGCATGGCAGAGTTTTTATCTCTAATAGTAATGGCAGCGAGGCCGCTTCATGTACAAGAGCACCTGAGCTTGCTTCAGGGTTTTATTTTCAAGAACGTATATCAGCTGTGCTCCTGAAAGCACATTCTACTGGTACCTGTAAGAGAAAGAAATTGACATCTACTGGGTGATCCTCACCAGACATACACATGACACCATTTAATCCTTACGATAATTCCACTTGGACACAGGAGGAAACCGATGCCCAGATATGTCTGACCCTAGAGCCCACTGTCAGAAAAGGTAATCATGTGTCTTGATTTTTTCAGATTTTGATACTCTGTCCCACAGTTATAACTTCTCCCCTGTGAAATGTTACTATGTTGCTAGGTCAGTAAGGAGCCTCATGTTCCCATGCTTTTACAATGCCCTGCAAAATTACTGTAGGACATTCTATAAACACTCTCTAGGTACCTCAAGGGAGCGTCAAGCCAAAAGAGAAGAGAGAATTCAACTTAGTCTCTGGTCACTTACCTCAAGGAGAATCAAACAAGCTAAAGTTCCTTGAAGACACAGAGACAGTAGCTCACACGAGGGCAGAATACTGTGATGTCTCTAAGGTAAAGGTGTCTTTCTTATGTCTCACAGCTAGCAGAATAGACCCTCCCTAAAGATCTAAACATGATATTAATACCATGGTCAACTATGCTATTGGCAGACTTGCACAGGGACGTGAGTCCAGCAAGCGTATCTGAAAAAGGAAGACAGCCAGCCAGCAAAAGGAGAAGCAAGCTGTCTGGGAGCAGAGGCCAAGATCTCAGCAGGCTCTGAGTGTGGTCAGCTGGTCCAAGCTGGAATGGGACAGACAGAGTGTGTCTGAGGAGGGGCCAGGAAGGCAGATAGGTGACCAGCAGCAGGGGTGTGACAGTGTGTGCCAGGTACTAAGAGTGGGGACAGGAAAGCCAGACTGGGAAACCCCGAGGGTTCCAGACAACTAGAAAGAGTCAGACAGGACCATGACAACCCAGCTGAGCCAGAGCATCTCCCTCAGGGCCCTGCCTGGGGTCAGACTGGATCCCTGATCCCCCTGAGCTGATTTTGAGAGTCTTTATCAAAGGACATCTCCACTGACCGGCATTTTTTAACTAACTTTGGTATTTGGTATTTGGGTTCAAAACACATCTGGATGAGAAGAGTTGTAATTCTGGGTTTTTGGATTTGAAGACATTCCCATAAGAGTATGTGTGCTTGCGAATGAGTGTGGGGTGTATGTGTGTGTGTGTTTCCGCTAGATCTGAGGCATGTCCTGTGGTTGGGGATTCAGGCTGGTAAGCCCCAAGTACCACTTCTCTCTCTCTGAGCAGGGGGACCCATAGCAATGGGGGAATGTATCAAACCCCACCCCTCCCACCATTCCCCCTTCCCCCACCCCGGCCCTATCTGTCAACCTCGGAACCCAACCCCAAGAGGAAGAGCTGGTGGGAGCTTTTCTCTCCTCCACACAAGGATCTCCTGATACAGTATGGAAGCAGAGATGGCTTTTCTCACCCATCCTGTCCTGTGTGAGTGGCTCAGGGGACCCCAAATTCAGTGTGCTTTTTTCTTCTACCTCAGAAAGATGGATGTCAGCTTCTAAATTATTAGTATTACACAGCTATGACTAAACAAAAAACTGAATCTGAATTTTATTTCTAACATGTTAACTGGTCATAGACCATAATCTTTAATTCTTACTAAAAACCCAGCTCTTACATCCTGGGGGTCCCATTTGTCACCTCACACATGGACCCCATCCTGAGTCCATCAATACTTCCTGCTCCCTGAAGGGCTGATTTCCTTGACACTAACTAGTTTCCCCTGAGAGAGATCAGATGTATGGCCGGAGCAACACTGGGGTTGCCCATCCGACTAGGATCCAGGTCACCTGGCTGCGACACTTACATTCTTCAGTATCTGGCTTCAAACGTTTGGGATTCTCAGGAAGTTGGTTGGGAAAGGAAGGTTGAAGTAGGGGGGTGTTTTTCAGCACTTAGGGGTTCTTGGGGGAAGAGCTAAGGCTTTGATTTTGAGGCCAGGGCAGGCTCTGCGGGTAGGCTGGGATCCCTGTGCTTTGAACGGGGTTTTGCTTATTTGATTCTTTAAGGATTTAGGTTGAATTTAGGTTTACCCCTTTGCGTTCCTTTATGACACCAAATATACTTTCCATTCACCTGGTCTACACTGCAGAGGACTCCCAGGCTCCTCCCTGCAGAGGAACTCACACCAGCCCCGCAAGTTTCTCTGATTTCCTCTGAGCTTTAGGAAATAGCAAGCTCTACATACAAATCTCTGGGACAAGCCTCTTAGACTCAGACTTCACAGCTAAACCCAACCCTGGAAGGCTGCCAGGGAAATAGACTGAAAAGGGGCATGGGGAGATGTCTGGGGGTGACAGAGACTAGAACTTCCTAGCACTGCAGTTCTGCAGGTCCTTGAGGAATGATTCATTCAGATACCGCTGGCCGTCCCCTCTCACTGCGGTCATCTCCAGCCCCCAGCCACTGCGCCCCATTCATGAAGAGTTTGGGGTCTGGCTGACTGTCTCACTGTCCTCACAACCACACGGATGACCCATCCTGCCTTCTGGTCCTTCAGTTATCTCCTTGTTGACATCTTCTTCCCCACCTTATCCACCCCCCTCCCAAGGTCATTCCCTAGATCAATATCCAGGGTCATTGTCTCCTTTTCCGTAGACTCCAACATTTCTTAGACCTCTTTATGGTCACCAATCCATTAACGCTATCATCTTTTTCACATCCACCCTCCTTGCCCAGCGTGGACCTCTGGTCCATCATTCTATTCTGCTCACCTGCACCCTTGTTCCTTCCACTGCTCACTCCCTCACCCCATTTGTCACACTTGCTGGGCCAAACCCCGAGTCTGTTTAACTCAGCTCCTGGCCAGTATACTCAACCCCCAAAGGCAAGCCACTGTACGAAGCTAGAGAGAAACATGACTGTGCCGACTGGTCTTGCTTTACATTTACAACCACAAACACCAAGTGAGCCCTCTGCATTGCCTGGGTAATTCCCCAGTCAACTCACTCTGTAATTCCCCTCCGCAAGGTGACGATTTCTCGTCTTCTCCTCTCTCCCCCGTCTCAGCTGATGACTTTGCTTATTTCACTAGAAAACAAAATCGGATGAGAATTCTCACCAACAAATCTACCTCCTTCCCAGATCTGTATTCTCTAGCCCCTTTCCAGGACTTCTCCACTTGTGTCTATTCAAAGCCATCACAATTGTTCCCTCTCTCTTCTGGCCCAACTCTCTACTTGCTCATTCTTGTCAGCCTACAAATATTCTGCATTAACTCCTCTCTTTAAAAGAAAAAATTCTATATGAAAGAAGAGTGGTTCTACATGACATAAATGCACACTACAAAGCCCATAATGTATATCAAATCAGTGTGGTACTAACACATAAAAATACAGACAGATCAATGAAGTAAAATAAAAAGTCAAGAAACAGATCCAAATACTTATAGAAATCTAGGTTATGTAAAGATGCTATCCCAAAATCAGCGGGGTAAAAATAGTTTTCTTAATATGAGATAGTCCAAATAACTGGATAGTCAATTGAAAACATAAAATTATATCTATTCTCATGCTAGGCACAAGAATAATTGCCAAATGAATCAGAGAGCTATATGCAAAATGAAACTGTATACAAGTTCTAGAAGAAAACATGGGTGAACTTCTATATAACCTGGATAGGGAAGATTTTTTAATATGATCAAAAATCCAAATGCTATAAAGGAAAGATTGGTAAATTTAACTATGAAAAAAGTGGGGGAAAAGCCATAAGCATAGCCAAAGCACAAACGAGAACAGACAGAAAAATATTTGCAGTATAGATCAGAAAACATTGGCATCTAATATTAGAAAAAATGTCTTAAAAATGAAAAAATAAATCAAAAATCCTACAGAAAAATGACAAAAGACATGAACAGATAATTCATTAAGAGAGATATCAGATTGGTCCTCAGATGTATGAAAATATGATCAAATTCACTCAAAATAAAAATGTAAGTTAAATCCACATCGAATAGCATTTTTAACTCATCAGACTGACAAAAAGCAAAATTCAAAAGCTTAACAATACACGCTGCTGGTGAGGCTAACGAAACGAGCGCTCTGGTACATTGCAAGTGGGCATGTGATACATTGCAACCCCTCTGGAGGAGAACTCAGCGATATCTAACAAAACTACATTCCACCCAGCAATTCCGCATCTAGGAATTCACCCCAAATATATCCCTACCACAGTATAAAAATACAGATGCCCAAGGCTACTCAATGCAGCATTATTTACAACTGTAAAATATCGGAAACTACCTAAATGCCCAAGAATGAGAGATTGGTTGAATAGAATATGGTACATATATACAACAAGGTGCTAAGGAGATATAAGAAATATGAGGAAGATCTCTGTGAATTGATAATGGAACGAGCGCAGGAGACATTGTTAAGTGAAAAAGTGACGTGCAAAAGAGCATGCTCTCTTTTGTAATATGCTATCTTTTGTGAAGAATGAAGGGAAATAAGATTTGCATATATCTGATTCTCTTTACAAAAATGGCACAGGAGGAACAAACCAAAAAACCCTGTAGTTGGTTTCCTCCAAGGGATGTGGAGGATTGGGGTGGGAGAAGTATGGGATGGAGTGATGATTCTCTGAGCATGCTTTTCTGTATAGTCCTGACTTTTGATGGCATCCTAAAGTTCTACCTAGCAAAAAATAAAATTAAATCAATAAAGACGTTTAACACCCAGTACCTATTGGCCCTTCTGTGGATAACCACACTCTGATTTTTCTTGGGAAGGCACTCCTCCTACACACTCGGCCCCTGCGTGTGTCACGGGCCACCACTCATATATGGGATGCGCATATGACCATCCAGAGCACTGCATGTCTCTGGCCATGGGACCTGGCTCAGGGCTGGGCACCTAACACAACCAAGTCAGTGATATGCCACAAACCTTTAGCTGCTATGCTTCAGAGAGAGGCCACCTGCCTCTTTTTTACTGGGCTAGAATCTAGGAGGTAATAGACCAGGGGTAGCCAGCAACCCTCTTGGCACCATGTGAAGCCTTGAAATGAAGCCAAAATGGAAGGAAGAGAGCAGAGCTAAGAGATGAACAAACCAGTTCCTGGAAATGTTCAAGCCCTGGATCCGGCCTCTGCCCTTTTTAATTTATTGCATGAGTGACTCATTTCAGGTTTTTGCCTGTGCCTGCTTGAGCTGGGTTTTCTGTCACATGCATTCAGACAGTCTCAACTGATACACTAGTTCAAACCTCTTGTTTTATGGATGTGGAATCTGAGGCCCAGTGAAGTGGAGGGACAGGCCCAGAATCATGCTGGAAGATAACAGCGAAGGTGGCACTAAGACTCAGACCCTCTGTGTCCAAGTTCAGATGACACAGGCAGTGTGGTAGATGGCCTTCACCCAGGCTACCTGCAGGAACTAGGGGGAACTAAGTCATCTGCAAGGTGGAACAGAAAGAGAGAGAAAGAAAGCTAAGCTTCCTCCTCCCTAGCCTAATGTGTCCCAGACCTCCTTCAGCAGAGACGGTCAACCTGCCCCTGACTGTTCACAGGTGGTGGACCTGGATAGGGACACTTGCAGGGGGAGACTGGAGATGTCCCAAGGCCATCATGTGTGGCTGCCAAGGCTCCAGCTACAGTGGGATGAGCTTCCCTGGAGAGTGCTGTGACTTCTGAGCCCCAACAGACCTTTGGGGTCTAGAGGTGCAGGGTTTATGAGAGTAGAAGGAAGGAAGCTTCTGTTATTCCAGGCATAAGCACATCAAGACGTGCACCGGAAAAACTCAGCAGCAAGGAAATCAGCCACGTGGCAGCAAGATCCATGGACCTGGAGTCAGAAAATGTGGGTCCGAACCACGTGTGGAGGGTGGCCTTCTGCACGGAAAGGGAAGATAATAATAGCACTCCAAGGAACCACAGAACCCATGCTTAGTTAGGAGAGGCCTCCATAATCCAGGGTTCTCGCCACAACAGCCCACAAGCTGTTGTGATCAGCTATCACGGAGTCTTTTACATACGCCAGCCAGTGTTTACTAATTGGGATAGTTCACATAAAAATGCAGACTTCTGCCTTCTCTCTTGAGAACACCTGGCTGGAACTGGGATCCTCCTGCCCCCTTGGGCCAGGCATGAGAGGCTGATGGGGACCTGGAGGTCCCCATAGTCCACCCGAACCCAGAGCAGCTGGAAACCTGGGGGTGAGTGCCAGAGGCCATGCATGGTCCCACGCTGCCATTTGTCTCACACTGGAAGACTACTGCCGCGCACTCATGTGGCTTCCAAAGTGGGGAAGCGAAGGCTTAGCTGAGAGGCCCCGGCCATTCCCACCCTGTTTCCCAAGCAGCCCTCCACCTTCACTCTTGACACAGTTCCTCAGCCCTGGTGGCCTCTGAGTTTCCGGATACAACTGTAAGTGCAAATTCCTACATCAAATTCATGGATTAAAGACAGGAAATGAGAGTGAGGACTCCAGTTCTGTTGGTTGAGACACAAACTCGAGGCTATCTACCCAGATAAGGTCTTGCCAGTAATCGGCAGGTAGACCCAGGACACAGGGAAGCAGAGTCAGAGGCAGAAATGCCAGGCACTCGGTGGCAGACAGGGGAACTGGTGAGGTGACAGGCTGAGGCCAGGCCCGGGCTGAGCCTCCCAGTGCTGTGCACAGGCCCAGCTGCCGAGGCTGGACCCTGGGGCACAGGAAACCAGGCGGACCTTCACAAAGGCTGGGCAGCATTCTGTGAGTTTCCATGTGGAACCCACAAGAGGCCACATTTAGTCTTAAAACACTTACGGGGAAGTTCCTCTGAATTGAGTTTTACGCTTTAACAGAGGAAATCAACCTTCTCAGTAAATCTGGTGAAAGGTCTATGGAAACTTCAAGAAATTTCAACCAGAGACTCCCCCAGTAGATGATCTTGCCATGTTGGCCACTGCACAGCTCAATTCACACAAGATCCTCATTCTCAAACTTGGCCAATGTGAGGCTCTTGCAAGGTAGAACACCTCCTAGGCCATAAGGTACAATTCTATATCCTGTGGTAGTTTTTAGCCTATGATTTGAAAATCAGCCAAGACCTGAGCTGATGCGGGTGGTGGGTGTGCGCTGAGACTGTGGGTTGATTTGGGATGTGCTCATTCAGTTATTCAATAAACAGTCATTTACCGAGTATATAAAATGTAAGACCCATCGTGCTTAACACTGGGTAGCCCACAACAGTGGATAAAATGCTGCCTTTCCCCTGGAGCAAGGCACTTGCTGGTTGGGGCCAAGTGTGTACCTGGGGTTGGCAGTGTGGGGGGGGAGGGGGGGGTGTGTGTATACCTGTGCAAATTACCTGCTGCACTTCCATGGTGGCGCCGAGGCGAGAAATGCTGCCTATGGATAAACATTTCTTTGAAAGGATTTTTTAACCAGACTTCCCTAGCTGGGAGCATCTATTTAATAAGGGCGGTGACCTGCTCTTGCAGCATTGCCTGGGGCTAGCCTTGTCCCTATAACACCAAACTCAACTCTAAAAAGGAAAATAAAATCATCTGATTGCTTCCAAACAATGGGATGCTTATGGTTCTGTGTTTTTTAAAAAAGCCACCATTTGTTAAGTACTATGTGCTGGATACTGTGCTGGGACTTTACATATATTTTCTCACTTAACCGTAGGGGGTAGTTGGTGTTATCTCCATTGCACACTGACGATACTGAAGCGCACTGAGGTTCCATAATGCTTTAGTTGCACCCCGATTCCTTCTGAGAGGCCTGTGATCTGTATGGGAACTTCGAAAGGAGAAGCTAGCCTCCGTTTGGAGTTCAGTCCGCACAGATGAGGTGTCTGTTGTTCCCCCGACACCACGCTCTTTGGCACAGGGATGCTGCCAGGCGTTAGGAACACAGCTTCCAGGGGCGGTGTCTTGGTATCAATCAGACATCCAGAGGCCACAACCCCTCATCAGCCCTCCAGCCTTTCTCTCCTCCTCCTCAAGCCTCCTGCCAGAGAAACCAAAAGAAGAACTTGCAAAGGTCGTCACGGATCTTGTCACTTGCGGCACGCTGATGCGTGGCTACTGCTGGGTTTTGGAAAGGGAAGTAACACTGACATCATAGAAAACTAGAACTGAAAAAGACTTGAAACGTTCATCCTGTCCAGGCACCTCGGCGACACAGGCCACGCTCTCTCCTTGCAGCAACCCTTGAAGATCCAGAAATGCCTTCTCTGTCTCCTTTAGTAATTGCTGCCAGCGTTTTATCTCCCAAAGAGAGATTTTTCTCTCCCAACTCTAGTTTTTATTTAACTTCAGTCTGCTATTATTTTTTTCATCCAGAAGGCCAACTAGTCAGCACTGATCTTCTCTCAAACTTCCAAACTCTTAAAGATCGTGCTGGAAGTGACCATTAATCTTTTCATTTCAGGCTAACTAAACAGTTATCTATACCTGCATTCTTCACTCGGTGCCTACTGTGAGGGGTTTGCATCTATATTGTTTGCAATTTTTTTCACTATGTTTTCAGATACATGACTGTGGGTACACGAAGTTATTGTTTCCCACTTTTCACTCTCTCCCTGCTACAGACTTACACACCCCTGACCTTTGCCATGAGACTTTGTAGTAGCCCTCACTAGAATCAGTGCCGTGTTTTTCCTCGCCCCACTAAAGTTTGACTCAACCATATGATTTGCTTTGAATGACAGATGTTAGTGAAAGCGATGTCGCAGAGGCTTTAAATGTGCTTGCGTGGTGTGACGTGGCCTCTTGTGTTTCTGCCGTCACCATGAGAACACCCCAGGTAGTGCCAGCCCCAGAGTAAAATCTGACGCAGGCCCAAAGTCGACTTGCATCTTGGAGCCATGCCTAGGTAAGCCCAACAAAGATCAGCTGAACACCTGCCAACCCACGGACCTGTGAATTTTTAAAAAGTAATATTTGTGATGTCAGCCATGGAGATTTGGGAGCATTACTTGTCATACAACATTATTGCAGTAATAGATGACTAATAAAATCACCAAAATTAGATCTAATCCAGACTATAGCCAAATTACTACCTGATCCTTGCATGGTGCACTCCTTCAGACTACCTCTTTCATGAAAACTCACCTGGTTACTTTAGCCCCTCTATAACTTGACCACCCAAAACCTTTCTTTTTTGTGTCCTATATTCGGGACCCTATTCTTTCTCAATATAACACTTTCTAGAACTCAGCCTGATACATTATTTAATAGTTGCATATTTGAAACCTTATCAACAAGAGTATAAAGGCATTGAAAACAGGGTCCATGTGAGTACAGTCTGGAAAATAAAATACTCTAATTATAAATATTCTGTACCTCTATCTCCCATCTTTGGAAAATAAGGCTTCCAGTTTTTAGCTGAACACACGTTATCATTGTATGCATGGAGCTAGCATAAGGCTATGAACACAGTAGACATAAGAGGCATTCAAATATGTATGGAATGTCCATTGGAAAGGCAAATGTAATTGAGCTTTTGTCAATCAGATAGCTATTTCTGATCTTTTTTTTTTTTGAGACAGAGTCTCACTCTTGCCCGGGCTAGAGTGCCGTGGCATCAGCCTAACTCACAGCAACCTGAAACTCCTGGGCTCAAGCAATCCTTCTGTCTCAGCATCCTAAGTAGCTGGGACTACAGGCATGCCCAGCTAATTTTTCTATATATTTTTAGTTGTCCAGCTAATTTCTTTCTATTTTTAGTAGAGACAGGGTCTCACTCTTGCTCAGGCTGGTCTTGAACTCCTGACCTTTAACAATCCTCCAGCCTCAGTCTCCCAGAGTCCTAGGTTTACAGGCATGAGCCACCATGCCCGGCCTATTTCTGATCTGTTAATATTCTATTTCATATGCCTTATCTTCTTTTGATAAAGATAATATTCAATTATCAATTCCATGAGATATTGAACATAAAGATTTCCCTTTCCCATCCAAAATACATCAACAGAAATAAATGTGAGCTAGAGAAGCTATCTGTTTGAAAGGTCTACCAAGGAAAACATTGTGTAAAGCAAATGTTCACTCCCAATTTGACAGTTTTATATGTTTCCTTTTTATTAATACAATACACCTTCGTGTATGACAACCAATCATATTTGATTTTCATATTCTATATTTGAGACCGGAGGAAATTCTTCAGTATCTCATTATTTTTCCATGGTTTAGTTTCAACTGTAGTATAGTTCCTCTTTTTATTTATGTAATCAGAAAGGTTTGTTTTATGTTAAAGCATTCAATGAACTGGTTTTTTTTTTTTAAGGTATGTATTTACTTTTCATATACGGGAACTTTCCAGATGACTGGCCAAATTACGACATTCACATGGTACACTGATCAGGAGTCCTAAAAAAACACACACACACAAAAGAACAATGAAATAAGCCTGCCTTTCTCCCCATGTATGGGCATAACGACCAACGCGCCACAACTGATTTTGTGATATGCCAGAAATTGCACGTTAAATGAATCCTATTCCCTCCCATCAGTCACCTTATCCATCTACTCCAAGGAATTCCCGGTGCTCAAACCTGTGCTGAAAACATCTCTTATGGTTTCCTTGAAAGCCTGCCGTACATTTAAAAAACATTGTTAAAGGCAGCAAACCTTTGTCCTTTGAAGATGAATGTGATTTTGGAAACAGAGAAAGTCACACGGAAACAAATTTAGTGAAAAAGAAGAGAGATCAAACTGGATGACATAAAGACATTATTCAGATTTGTCCATCATGTCACAACCCGGAGATAACCACCGTCAACACCTTGGTATATTTTCTTCCAGTAAGTTTTCTGTGTATATATTTTAACATAAATGGGATGATGCCACATATGCGGTTTTATGTCTCCCCCTTTTCTCCTCGATGTTCCCATTGTTCCCATTTTATGAGGTTCAGAGAAGCTAAGTAACTGGCAACAGTCATACTTCAGGAAGTGTTCTAACTTCCAACTTCTTTCAAAATATGTAGAGGCTGAAAAAAGGGGAATAGTTACACACACACACACAAAATTTGTCTGATTTCCTATTCCCTGTTCCTTGGTACTAAGATCTTGCAAGAATACTATTTGATATATCACCACGGTGCATGACAAGTGAGAGAGAAACCAGTAGTGACAGAGAAGAAAATGATGTGGTTTTAACAGAGAATAAAGAAAAGGAGATGTCCCGCCCAAGTCAATCATTTATGTAGACAATGTGTGTGTGTGTGTGTGTGTGTGTGTGTGCACGCACGCGCGCGCTCACATGCATGATCATGGCTTTCTTCAAAAGTCACAAAAGTTTATTCCCAAATGCTCAGAATTGAGGTGAAATCTCTTGAAATGGAAGACGTACCTGTTAAGGCAGGTTCAGAGAAAATGAAATGACTGCTTACATTTACCAGGTCTTTATGAAGAGTGAGAGAGAGTGCCGTGTGTTTGTGTGTGCTCTCTCAGTACACTCAGACAAAAGTCTGTTTTCCCGACTCCCAACCTGAGCAAGCAGGGGGCTCAGTGTAGCCATACCACTGTCTCGGACCTCTGTGAATCCACTTCAGGTGGGTGGTGGATGCTGTCTCACACTCCCTCCATCTGGATGGTAACAAGAGTCGAAAATGCTCAGTCTCTACTTTGCCCTGACAGTTGAGGCCATCTCTCCACCATGCAACAAAGGAGCCTGAGTTAGAAATTTTGTTTGATGTGGTCCCACCCCAGTTATTGCCGTCTTCACACTGGAGTTGAGATGCCGGAAGATCCCTGCTATGGACTAAAAGTTTGTGTCCTCTTCACCCCGCAGTTTCATATGTTGATGATACTAGGAGGTGGGGCCTTTGGGAAGCATGCCTCGTTCATGACGTTGGAGCCCTCACGCATGGGATTAGCACCAGAGATCTCTCTCCTGCTGCTCCCACCATGTGAGGACACAGCGAGAAGACGCCATCTATGAGCCAGGAGGAGGGTCCTCACCAGATACTGAATCTGCTGGTGCCTTGATCTTGGACTTCCCAGCCCCCAAAATTGTGAGAAATAAATGTTGTTTATAAGCCACCCAGTCTATGGTATTTTTGTTACAGCAGCCCAAACAAAGACCGTCACCATTTCGCCCTTTGCTGCTTAAAAAATTCTAGCCTAGTGGAGGGAGTGTCAGTTTTTGAATCCAACAAATTCACCTTTCCCCAATTCCTGACTTACTCAACGTTGGAGAGTGACTTCATCTGCCTCAGAGTGAATTTCTCCGCCTGTGATAAAGGTGAAGGAATCAGGGCATAAAATTCTGCCGTAAACAAGACATTTGGGAGGATTCTGTAGACCAAGTCACCCCAACTGAACATAGATACAGTTCCATAGGTTGAGAGAAGACAGACTAATAAGAATCAAGAGTTAGTCATTGCAATGTGATTCCAGAAAGAGCCCTGCCTCTGCCCCTCCCCACCCCATCTTGGGCCAAGCCCAGGGAAAGAAAATAACTGATAGAAACCCCAATAGCTTTAAAGACCCAAGTGCACGTATAAAACCTTCGAAGTCTGTAAGACCTCAGAGTCCCTTGAGCCCAGCATGGTGGGAAGCAGTAGAGCAGAAATTGCTAGGTGGCGTATCAAGGCAGAAAGGGACTGTGTCAGCCCAGCTAGGTATTTTCCGTGCCCCTAGAAGGGCAAAGGAGTGGCTGAGGGGAGTCAGAGCCAAAGGTCTTCACCAGGATGAGGTGGGGGCATGGCAGTGCCACCCACATGAGTGACCCAAGACCAGGCAGGAGCATGCACACACAGGGCCATGCCCTCGGGGACAGACCATAACCCCACCATGCCCCACACCACCACCCCCACCCTTGCAGGGACAAAGATTAGATTTCTGCAAGGCTTTGGAATGGGAGCACTAAACAGAAACTGAAATTGAAATTAAGTATAGTCATAAAAAGTTACAGTTTTTGCAGTCTGACATGAGTACTCACTAAGTGAATACACATAAAGCACCCACACACATGGCAGATGCACAATGCATTGCACACATTACCGTGATGACTGTTCACTAGTTAGATTTCTGTCTGCCTTCCTCCTCCAGAGGAGTTGAGGCACTGACCTTAAGCACAGAAAATAAGGGCAGAGTACCCCTAGAATAATAAAAGTTGGAGAACTAGTTTATGTTTCTTTATAAAAATAATTGGAGGTACACCACCTCCACCCACTTACAGTAGATTATGTTATTCTTCAGTCAATATTCATGCTCCTGGTCCACACTCCTGGCTGGAATACATTTCCCCATCCCTTGACTTTGGGCTTAGCCATATGACGTGCGTTGACCAATGGGGGTGGCACATACAGTGATGTGACAGCCCAAGGAGAGACTCCATGAGGCACTCTCTCCTTTCACTTCCTGTCTTGCACTCCTGTTTCTCTGCATGAGAAAAGGATGCCCCAGGTGGCCACTGCTCCTCCAGCCTGGGTCTCAGAATGAAAGACACACAGAGTAGAGTTGAACCTGTCCCAGAGCTTGGAATCAAGCCCAGTCAAGTCCGGGGGAGCCCACAAAGTTCAGGCAAGACACAGCTGAACCACAGTTGACCTACAGTTCCATGACTGAGAAATTAACGTTTATTTTCATCAACCTTCAAATAGGGGTTGTTTATTACTGCAACATAATCTGCCTAACACACCACCAGCTGAGACCATCTTTAGCATATCAAAGCAAAGCAAGAGAAGAAAGGGGAGATGGATAGGTAAAATCAGGACAAGAAAACTTTAAGAAATGAGGGGGAATTACCTTTGCAGGAATTTTTGTCTGGCAATGGTATTACAGATAGAATAACAATGTCGCTAGTAAAACAGGGGTGGGAGAAAACACAGAGACACGGAGATGTCTGTGAGCCCCTGGGACCTTGAAGAGCAGGATGGGTTCAGGGAAACAGGGTCGCTTCCCTCTTGGATTTCTTCCTCCTTTAATTCTCCACATTATGTAGCACTCTCTCCATTTTACGGAGTTTAACTCCCTTCTAAGCATTAAGCTTGGTAAATAAACTTTTACGGTTTGCAATGAATTCTATCTATTGCCAAATGCCCTATTTCTACTCAAAATGTAGCAGGATGTGCATTTGATACTGACTCGGGTTTGCAATTTGAATTGTTCTTATTTAGGTATCTGTCAAAGAACAGATGTTTTCTCCATGTGTCTTTTGAGATAGGTTAAGTATGCCCAGGAGGATATGGCTGATGTAGAGGTCTCTCCCCGAGCAGTTGGGTCAGTTGTAAATTGCTCTGTGGTTTTTCCTAACCCTGTAATGGCTGAAGTAACACTTAGCAGCTGAACAGTTAGCCCATTTATTTAATTTGATTTTGATTTTCCATTAAGCTCTCGTGATTTATTTAAATAGGTTCTGAAATACCAAATTGAAATGTGAAGTATTTGGCATACAAGGGGGATTAAGAACCAAAATATGAATTGAATAAAATCCATTTTGCAAATCTCCAGACCTGTCCAATAAATCGCTCGGGAAACCTGCATAGAAGTAGTCCTTAAGTGGCTGTGAGCATCAATATTACATTTGTGTTTCATAAAACATAGGCTTCAAGTAAGAGGTTTTTTCCTTGGGGCTGTACTTCACAAAACTTCACAATTAAAAGCAGTAATGCTCGCTGAGGAGTAAATCCCAAAGACTCCAGTCGAAACTTCCAGAATCTGTACTCCTATGACACCAGGTCTACCTTAAGGGGGAGTTTCATCTCACCCTTATTCCAGAGGCAGATGGTTTGTTCAGTTATCCACCAGCTTAAATTCAAAATTTATTAAGGTGCCAGTTTAATCATTCTATCAAAGCCCCAATTCCAAGGCTGATATTTAACATAGAAAATAAGTGAGCAGCATTATTCATGACCAAGCAAAGTGCAAACACAAATATTCTACATCTACGAGGCTTTTTCTGCTCTGAAACTCTTTTCCAAGAACATGGTATAGACAAGGAGTAGAACCGGATTTTTTTATAGGTCCTGTGATTTTCACAAGTTTGTACATTTCCATGAGCCTCAGACCTCTCATTGTAAAATGGGGGATTTGAATCTCTTAATTTTTAAGTTAAGGATTTAAGCTCTAAATTTTAAAATTCAATATTTCTAGTTCCTTTATTCCTCGCCATTTCTAATAGTCACCAGCAAAGAGAGAATTAGGAGAATTAGCCACACACTTCAGAAAAGGAAAAATGTCTGATTCCAAAGGGACTTAGGATCTGAGTTGACCCGATAAATCACCCTGACCATAGCCAAATTCTGAATGGCAAACCCAGAGCCCACCGCGATCACATCCGAGAGAGTAGGGAGGTCTAAGGCCAGCACGTGCAGCGAGAGCAGAGTCGAAACCACCCGTGGGGGATCTCCACCTTGGAGAGCAACCCGTGGTCTCTCCAAAGCTGCCACAGGGCCCGCTCTTCCTCCCAGTAATAGGACAGGTCACCCTTTCTTGGGCTGACATTCAGTATGAAAAATGCATCTCTCCAAACACTAAAATTGCTCTCAAAGAAGAAACATGCTCACACGTTGAGAGGCTGGAGATTGGAAATCAGGTGAGAAAAGAGCAAACTCTGGTTTCCCATTAAAGTCCACTCAGGGCCTTATGTTCAACTACATGTGTAGTTTAAATTGCGCCCCCCATCCCTCTCTCTCTCTCTCTCTCTCTCTCTCTCTCCCCCTTTCTCCCTCTCTCCCTCCTTCTTTTCTCCCTCCTTCTCTCCCCTTAGCACTAAAACTGGGCCTTAGTGAACCCTCGATCACTGATGGCAGCCAACACTCTTCCTCTGAGTACAATGGCCCTCGCTTGGTTGGCAAAGACTTACCGAGTGCTTCCCACGTGCCATGCACCATGTCGATGTGCCATGCTGGTGCTGGCTCTACAGTGGTGAAAGTTACCGCCCCTGTCCTTGAGGGCCTTATGGGCTAGTAGGGAGAGGAGCAAATGCAAAAGCACAGGAAGTGCTATCACAAAATTAAGCCCAAGGGAGCCTTGGAGGTTCCCAAACCAAGCTAGGCCAGAGCCAAGGAAGCTCCCCTGAAACTTGGAGGATGAGTATGTGTTGGGAAAAGAGTAGGTCAGCAAAGGAACCAGCATGTACAAAAGTCCAGAGGTAAGAAGTACATATCTGGGAACTGGAACTAGCTAAGGTGGCTGATGCAGGTACAATGACCAACAGAAGAGAGAATGAGAGACAAAGCAAGAAGGAAGAGGCCCTTCCAACCACAGGTGACAAGTTTAGATTTTTCCTGAAATAGTCAATGGTATGGTTATATTTCCTTCTTCCAGAGCTCTCTAGCTAGAGAGAGGAAATAGGATGAGATAAAACCAAAGTCTGTCACACAGTTGTGCAAGGCGTGCACTGCACAATAGTGCCTGACCCAGATGCCGAGTGAGGTGGAAAGAGCAGCTGCTGTGCTCGCCAAGTAGAGCAGGGTGCTGTGGCGAGGAGGAAGTCGCGGGGGCCAGCAGCAGCAGGGAGATGCGAAGGGTATTTTGCAAAAAGCGTGTGAGAAGTGAAAGCAACTGGAACTCGGAGGTGGCTGTGGGGACAGGGCCATATATTACAGTACAAAGACAGAAGCAGCGGAATTGGGCGGCGATTAGATGTCGGTGGTGAGAAAGAGGAAGGGGTCCGCTGTGAGACCCACCTTAGGGCATAGGCACCTGAGCGGATGACGAGGCGGTGTAAGGCCTAACATTAACGTCACATGCTACCTTGACATCTGGTAAGATTGGGGGGGCCTCCAATGGCCTGACTGCAAGTTCCTCTCCCCGCTGTGCTCTTAGGCTGAGATCCCCAAGCCAAACCTCCTTTTCAGGGGGACAGATGCATTTCTGCTTATCTGCGAGTAGTGGGTTTCAGTTCCCTGCCAGCACATGGAATTATTCAAACAAGGCAATCGCCTCCTCTTGTGGGAACCAGGGGCCACCCGTGCTCTTGCTGCTACAAAGCCTGCCTGCGTAGCCCCTGCTGTTCGCTCTGCTCCAGGGTGCAGCCTCCACGTGGCCCTGCACGGCATACAGCGTCCTCCTCACGCAGGCTGTGAGTCTAGGACACGAGTGACTGCTGTCCATCCTATCCGGCCAGTGCCTGTGTTTGGCCATCCCTGTTACCCCAGGGTGGGAATCCCTCCTTCACCAGTGAGGAAGAGGCGTCAGAGCAAATAAAATTCCTCTATTCAGTCAAGGAACCCAAGGGGAGGCGCAGGTGCTGCAGGGGACAATATGTATCATTTCCATTTTGGGTGGGACCGGCTGTCTTGTCCCGATCACCTGGTGAAGTGCGAAGGCTCCCAGCTCAGCACACCCGTCCTTGAGGCTCCCTTGGTCCCCTGCTCTGCGCACAGCTCTGTGAGAGCTCCGACTGCTGCAGATGGCAGAGCGCGGCCGCTCCTCTTCCCAACGGGAACCCTCCGGGCAGGAGCTTTAAGGATTTTAGGGACAGGGCTGCAGAGAAAACCATGTGTAGAAGATAAGACGAGCTGAGTAGCTCGGTCTCATTGTCAGGACGGCAGGACAAGGGCAGGGCTCCGGATGAGTGAGGACACACGCGTGCTCCGTGCCGAGCTGAGGGATAAACCGCGACGTGCGGGGCTCGCTGAGCCAGGAGAGAAACCGATGGAGCAGCGCATGGCCCCTTGGGTTCCTTGATTGAATAGAGGAATTTTATTTGCTCTGACACCTCTTCCTCACTGGTGAAGGAGGGCCCGGGGAGGATGCTGGCTGGGAAAGTGAGCCATCCGCAGGGAAAACGCCCAGCCTGCAACCAGGTCATCGCTGAGCTACACGGGAGGCAGGTCCTGACATCGCTTCAGCGGCCCCGTGCCGGGCCTCGCAATGGGGCAGCGTGTGGCTTTCTGAAAAAACTGCTTGCACGGGTGAAAAGGTCGGTTTTGTTCTTGTTTGTTCATTTATTCTGATGTGCAGAAATCTGGAAGAATTGCTGCGGGGCATAAGTAATAATATTAATAGTCATAGCATAAGCATTTATTGATATCCTGTTAGGTACCTGCTACCGTTCTAAGTGGTTTTCATGTATTTTTTCATTGTTCCTCCTAACATCCCTCAGAGTGAGGTTCTCTTAAATCCCTCATTTCATCAGAGCAAAAACTGATACACAGAGACGTCAAGTGACATGAGCAAGGTCACACAGCAGCCTGGTTCTAGAGCCCAGGTGCTTAAACAGTGTGCCACTGTCTTTCAGAGCTTGGAGCCATGTACTATGTATTTCAGCATGGCCAGTGTCTGCGTCAGAGGACTGCCCCACCTCACTTTGCTGAATAAATGAGTAAATGAAGGAAGGAGGAACCATTGGCACCTGATTTGCAAGGCTCCCACACCTCTGGGTAGCCTTTAGTCACTCTTACACAGAGTTGTGAATTAAGAGGGTAGTGACAAGGTCTTGGTCCCAAAACATCATGGCCCATCACCTACCACTCTGTCATTATGTCTGGGTTTTTTGGTTTTGTTTTCGTTTGTCCTGGGGGCTTTTCCTTCTTTAGGAACCACCTGTTGAAATGAGGGGAAGGCGTACAGTGCTGCAGAAGGCTGAGGACTGAGTCACCCTCTCCACCCAGCCCCACCCCAGGCTAGATGGCGCCCCTTGAGGTCAGCAGGGTGGTCGCAGCCTGGGTTCTCCAGAGAGTTCCCTAGGGACCATAGCTCTGCAGAAAAGGTGAGTGTGAGGGTAGAGGCAAGGCCTCAGGATCACGCTGCCCTTCCTCCTAGGAAGTTCTCCATCCAGCATCCACTTGGAAGATCTGGTAGTTGTTTTTTTACTTATAGAAGAAAATAATATGTCTTAGGGTTGGGTGGCCCAGATAAGAGAAACATCAACTCCAAGCTTTTCCCAGTGGTGTCCACGTCCTCTGGTTACATGTTTGGATCGTCCCTTTGCAGACGGGGAGGGTTGCAGATGGGGAGGGTTAGTCAGAGCCATTTTGGGGGCTAAGGAATAGGGGTATTCACTCCAAAACAGGGACTCATCAGAGGAGAAGGAGATGGATTTCCAAGTCAACGAAAAGAGAGAAAGAGACTTTCCTAAGCAAACAGCCAGCACCTCGGCAAAATAGACGGCTCAAGGCCGCACCTCCCATTCCCATCCTCCCTCCACGCTGCATGCAGCTTCTGCACGACCTCTTCACCCCCCAGGGCTGCTCACGCTGCTCACTCTAACCCGGTGTCATCCACATGCACCAGAATTATTGTCGGTTGCATTGCAAAAAGGACTCGCCCAAACTCCCCTCTTCTCCCACCCCAGGCCTGTGGGCTTGGATGACATTTTTCAATCCTAGTAGCCCCCACCTTCTGCTCTTTCCCTCTGCATTGATTCAAGGCTCCTTAGTGCACAGCATTTCTGCTGCCACCGTCATGGGCTCACAGTCCTCAGTGTCCTTGCCAGCTGCCAGTGCCTTTCTTAGCGATTTCCCAAGATGGCTGGAAAACCCCTTTGAAAAGTTCTTGCTAATGATTCAGTAATAATCTTTATGGCCTTCACAGGATTGTAGAACATTCTAATAGCTGTCCACTGTCAGGTCTTAATTTCACTTGCTTCCTTTTAGTCTTTGGTGTGATAATCAATGACTCTAATTACAACAATACCAATATTTGACATTTTTAAAAGCTACTTGTGTTGCTTTAAGTAAAACTCACAACAACCTTATGAAGTCTCATTTTGCCACTCAGGAACCAGACTCAGAGAAGTTAAGTGACCTGCCTAAGGCCACACAGCTATTAAGTTGCAGAATTGGGACTCAACTGGGACTGCTGCTGCTGAGGCTCAGAAAACAATACCCCCAGATACGGTGCTGTGGAATGCTGAACAAAAGAAGCGCCCTCACAGTCCCTGTCTGACCTGCCCCATCTCCCAGTCTCTCTAATCCTCTTTCCCAAAGCACTGGGAGGGACTCTGTCTAGAACATCCTTATCTAAGAAAATTTCTTTCCGGAAGAATTGCAATTGTCTAAGACTCCCTTCCCTAGGAATCTCATCAAATAACTAGGAAAGATTAGCCACCACAGAAGAGAAGAGAGGAGATTGGGAGTCATCAGCACAGCCAGACAGACTTTTCATCTACTTCTCTGAGGGCGAGAGATTCCCTGGGGCCTTTATCTGCAAATAAGATAACCTTTGTTCCTGTGCAGTTCTGCCCCTACCTTCTGCAACGTGTGGGTCCCATCCAGCTTCCTGGGTTCATACATCGCTCCCCTGTGAAGAGGGTGTTTAAGCCTTAACTATTTGGCCCCTTTTCAAGTCTCGTGCTTTGTGTATGACTCCCGTGCCCACATGCTTATAAATTGTGTATGTCTTTTTCTCCTATTAATCTGCCTATTGTAAGTTCATTTTTAGCAGAACTTTAGAGGGTTGAGGAGAAGCTTTCCCTTGGCCCCTACGCTTCCCAGGCTGATGTCCTTTTTCAATACCAAGCTCCAGGATAATGTGAAGAGTAGAAATGTTGGGCAGGCTCTGCTCTTTTAAAAAAAAATGCTGGACAATTTCACATACATGAAATAGAAAAAAATGAAACAGCGGTGTGTTGGAGCCAGCTACTACCAACTCCTAAAACCTGAGTGTTAAATATTCAGAAATTTTGCAAGTTGCCTGTTAAACCATTGGTAGCTTAAAATTAGCCATGGTAGGAACCCCACAGAAATTGAAAAATGGTTCAGATTTGAGCTTCCCACTCTCCAGCCCTTTTCCCAGTCCATCGCTGCCTGTCCCTGCCACCTGGCTTCAAGAATCATTGTCAACTGGTCAGTCTTATTTTGTCCACACCTATACTCATTTATTTCTCTTTTCCCTCATGGCTTATTTGGATGCAAACCTCAGATATCTTATCATTTTATTCATACATACTTCAATATGGATCTCTAAAGATTCTTTTTTTGACATATCTAAAATGCCATTACCATGCCTTAAAAACCCTGTAATTTTTTTTCCTCTTTTTTAAAAATTTTAAATTAAAAATTCTACAGCGAATGATTGGAAGTATTGTTTTTTTTTTGTTGTTTTTTTTTTTTTTGAGACAGAGTCTCTCTTTGTTTCTCAGGCTAGAGTGGGTGTCATGGAGTCAGCCTAGTTCACAGCAACCTCAAACTCCTGGGCTCAAGTGATCCTCCTGCCTCAGCCTCCCGAGTAGCTGAGACTACAGGCATGTGCCACCATGCCCGGCTAATTTTTTCTATTTTTTAGTTGGCTGGCTAATTTTTTCTGTTTTTAGTAGAGCCACCACGCCTGGCTTCTGTAATTTCTTAATATCATCAAATACCCTATAGAATATATTTATACAGTTGGTTTGTTTGACTCAGGATCCAAACAAAGATCACACAGAATTTTTTGTTAATATATCTTGAGTTTCTTTTAATTGATAGGTTTCTATTTTTGTTCACTGGGGTTGCTAAAACAAAGTATCACAAACTGTTACCAAAAGTTCGGCACTTGTCCCAAGTCCACATCAGAAGAACAAGGACAAGAGGTTGGAGGAGAAGGAAAGAGAAGTTTATTAATTTGCTGGCAAATGAGGAGGTTGGCGGACTCCCATCTTAAAGTACCAATGTCCCACCTCTGAGCAGAAATACAGAGTTTTTAAAGGGGAGGTTTTTAGCTTTAGGCTCTTGCTGTTCAACTATAGTTGAGGGTTCATCCCACCTTCGACTAAGACAATCTAGTGATCTCCTCCAGGAAAGTTCCCCTGAGCCATCTCCTGTGGTGCAAAGAACAAAGGACATTCCCCTGCCCCTTCTGACCACTGACTGCAGGGATGCAGGTTTTAATTCCCAAAAAGAGTGGGGGAGGTTTTAGAGAGGCAGAAAACATTTTTGCCCTTTTTCAGGCTGTTCCCCCTCTTATAAAACCAGGTGGCTTAAACAACAGAAATTTATTGTCTCCTATTTCTGGAGACTGAGAGTCTGCAATGAGGTGTTGGCTGAGCTGGCTCTTTCTGAGAGCTATATGGGGGGATCTGGTCCACCGCTCTCTCCTAGCTCCTGGTGGTTGACTGGTAGCTCCATCACCCCTTGTTCTGCCTTCATTCGTACATAGAACTCTCCCCATGTGTGTATCTGTGTCCAAATTTCCTTTTCTTATAGGGACACCAGTTGTATTGGATTAGGGCCAACTCTAATGACTTCATTTTAACTGTCTTACCTCTGTAAAGACTCTATCTCTAAATAAAGTCACAATGAAGTATAGAAGATTAGGATTCCAACATATGAATTTGGGGAAGACCTAATTAAACCCATAATAATTTCCTTCTTTATCTGTTTATTTTCTCATGATTTCATTGTTGAAGAATCCAGGACATGGTACAGTTTCTTCTGGATTTTGCTGATTTCTTCATGAAATCCCATTTATAACATGTTCCTCTATCCCCCGTATTTCCTATAAACTGGTAGGTAGACCTAACCCCATGACCACATCCAGGTATGGTTATTTTAGCAAGAATACACCAGAAGAAGTTTAACGTCTGTGTCTCCCTTTTTGTGATATTGTGACAAATCACAGGCTCAAGAATTGTTAGCCTGATCTATCCACATAAAGTTTCCCATCAGCCTTTCACTGAATAACTTTAATAGCCATTGATGATCATTGCCTAGATCCATTATTTCATTAGGGGTTGAAAAATGTAATTTTAAACTCTTAGTTCTTTGGCATTTAGTATCTGAGATTCTCCCACAAAGAAGAACTTTCTGATAACAACTACTTGCTTACCCTGAGGTATAGTTCATGCAAGCAAGACAGGATAAATATTCCACTCATTCCCTTTACTTATTGGTTTTTAAAATAATGAGTTGGTTTCTGAGAATATTACAAAAGGGATCAAGAAGGGTTCTTTTAGTATTATAATTAACTAATGGGTTTTTAACATATACAATTCATTGTAGTTCTTCTATTTATTGTAGTTATTATTCTTTTTGATACACAGAATTTTTCATCTTCGTCCAGTGAGAGTCCCTTCAAGTTGGCTCCAGAATTCTTTTTATGCAGTTCCAAAAGTCTTTGATAGTCTCCTTGCTTTCTAGTAAACCAATGTATTCTGGATTCATCCTGTACACTTCCTGTCCCAGACCTAAAATCAGCCATTTCTCCAAGGAACACTGGTTTCTTTCATTGAAAGCTGGTATTTAGAGGCAAATATCGGAGTGCTAGAAATGTGCATTGCTAGATTATTTACAGACTTTTTTAGTGGACAGTGGTGGGAAATATTTTGTAAGAGAAAATATATCATGATTTCATATGAGTATTGTCAACTTAAATTTAGAATTACAGTGTTTTATATACATTGCTTAATTTTATACTCGCATTTTTTAAAACTGAAAATCTTGGTTCCTAATAACTTTAGTGTAATTATTTATTTGCACATACTCACACACATACACACACACATATATTTACACTGGTGCAAAAATAATTGAAGTTTTAGCGTTGTTGAAATTTGCTGTTTGATGTTGGAATAGATTCTTGAATCCGGCGAAACCATTACATCTAGGAAGTGTGCTCAGCAAAGCTATGAGATGCACCAAAAACTGCAAGGCCTGTAGCCGGCATTGGTCAACTGAAAGGGCCCACTTCATCTCCATGACAACGTCCAAGCGCATGTCACACAACCAATGCTTCAAAAGTTGAACTAATTGGGCTATGGAGTTTTACCTCATCCGCCCGCCATATTCACCTGACCTCTCACCAACCGACCAGCACTTCTTCAAGCATCTTGACAACTTTTGGCAGGGAAAATGCTTCCACAACCAGCAGGATGCAGAAAATGTTTTCCAAGAGTTCATTGAATCCTCAAGCAACAGATTTTTATGCTACAGGAATAAACAAACTTATTTCACATTGGCAAAAATGTGTTGATTGTAATGGTTCCTATTTTGATTAATAAAGATGTGTTTGAGCCTCATTATAATGATTTAAAATTCATGGTCCAAAACCACAGTTACTTTTGCACCAAACTAAATATGTTTCAGATGAACAATGCCAATATTATTACCAAATAAACATGGTTGGTAAGTATTATTAATGAACACCATTTAAAATTCATTTGTAGTTGTTTGGTCTATTAAAGCATAATCCAGTAGGGATGTACCCTTAAATCAGAGTGCTTTAAAGACACCCGAAATAATTCCTGTCCGTGTGGTTGATCCATTAGCTCAACAAGGTTGTATGCAAGAAATTATCAAGGTTCATTTGTTTCTCTTTGCTTCAGATTTTGAAAGATTGCTTCTATTTTGATTGAATTTTATTTCCTAATTATAGGAAACATTCACACAAGTCCAAAGTCAAATCAACAAAATGAGAAAAATTCAGGATCTGGCTTCCATTCCCACCTTTCCAACCTGCCCTTCCTTTCCTTCAATAGCCATTTTTATTTTATTTTTTTAGAGTAACCATTCTTATTAGTTTTTGCTTTTATCCTACCATATAAAAAGTTAAACAGATAGGTCTTTGTGTATATTTCCCCTGTTTCTTACATAAGAAATAAGTTTAGCCTATTATCTCTGAAAACTTGTTTTTTTCACTTAATATATATCCTAGAAATCATAAAGAGAGTTGAAATTTGAGGTCTTTTGATAACAACCTTCACCATCAAACACAAAAATATTTTCCTATCACAGCAGCTCCAAGGTCACCAAAAAGATGGAATGCCCCTATTGGTGCCAGAAGTTTTTTCATAAGTCAAAATGAAATCATCAGCTCAGACTTCCTTAGGCAGCTTGTTGGAGCTCTCTGGGCTTCCCAGATAATCCTCTGAGTAACTTTCTATATTCTAAGAGAGCATCAATAACAATATTTGCAGTTAGTTATGTGCACTCTAGTGTGTGAAAGACACAGCAGGGTTTATGGGAAGGAAACGTGGCTGGGGACAGGGGTGGGTTCAGTCCTGGTATCTGGGCTTCCTAGTGGTGCAGCCTTGAACAGGGATGAGTAAATTCCTCAACGGGTTACCGTGAGAACCAAGTAAAGTGAGGTCTGTTCAGTGCTAGGTACAGGGGCTTGCGGTACTTAAAATGCGGTGGTTATAATTGTTATTTTCAATAAACTCTTTCACATACATTGTCCCATTATAATTCTCAGAACAATCTTTTGAGGTAAACATCAGAGCTGGCACTATTTAGTTTTAGGTTAAATTTATGCCACAGTGTGGTTATACCCTTAAGTGCCACATCTTTATTTAATGTAAGTTTAGGTACCTCTGGCATAATCCGCGTGTACGACGCATCATGCCCATGTACTGGACTCGAACTGTGGTTTTACTCTATAAAGTAAGGAGATTTTAACCAGAGAATAGCTGCTTTTCTGACAGACTGCTCCTGCTATCTCTTATTAATTTATGTCATGTTTCGTCCTTAATCAAGAGTCAACCAACAATGAGAGCAAGGTCCCTGCAGGAACCTGTGATCCCATTTATGACAATCCATTATGTGATTTAAATTGCAAGAAGGAACTGTGGGGAGAATGGGAGTATAAACCTCATTTATAAATTAGATCTTGACTTTTATTTGAGCTAGTCCCTTTAACTAGATCATTCCCGTGATTCAGAAGACATTTTCCTTTGAAGTAAATATTCTCCCTGTGACCTTTTATATAAAAAGAGATGAAATTATCAAATGGTATCTTTGAGCAGACACATTTTAAGACATTAAATCTAGCGTGCGTGTGTGTGTGCATGCGTGTGTGCATGTGTGTGTGTGTGCGCGTCTGTGTGTTCTCAGTACATTTCCTGTAGCCCAGCGGTTCTCAAACTCACCTGCGCTTTAGAATCCCAGGGTAGAGAGAATTTAAAGACTGAAGCCCAGGCTGTGCCCTGTGTCTTTCACACGCTAGAGTGCACACGACTAACTGCAAGTACTGTTACTGATGCTCTCTTAGAATACAGAAAGTTACTCAGAGGATTATCTGGGAAGCCCAGAGAGCTCCAACAAGCTGCCTAAGGAAGTCTGAGCTGATGGTTTCATTTTGACTTATGAAAAAACTTCTGACACCAATAGGGGCATTCCATCTTTTTGGTGACCTTGGAGCTGCTGTGATAGGAAAATATTTTTGTGTTTGATGGTGAAGGTTGTTTTCAACGAAATGAGACACCTTCGGGAGGCACCCAGGTGTCAGCATTTTTCACCCCACCCCAGGTGATTCGAATGTTTAAGAACTGATGTATTTTAATAGCTGGTCAGCTTATAATTGCAGGGAAAGAAGGAAGCAATTCAAAGTCCAATACTTCACATCAGTAACCCTCAGAAACTTGAGACAATGGTAACCACTCTGACAAATTCAGATCTTATGGAGTTTGAAGATTCCAGTCCTTCAAAGAAGACTTTGCAAGAAGTAGTGCTGAGAAAGCCACTCCTAGGAGCTTAAACAAGGCCTTCCTGGCCTTAAAATGTCAAAGTACTGAAAATAGCACCACCTCAGAAAACCCCCATTTGTGGCTGACAGCAAACTTCTCCTCTGTGGCCTTCGGGAGAGACCCCACCCGCAGCAGAGCCGGTATCTACACTGCTGGAGCTCAGCCCGGCTTTTTGGACGGCGGAAAAGGAAGGAACTCTAGGGAGGAACTGCGCAAAGGCGCGCTCTGGAGCGCCTGGGACTGCCCGGGGCCTTCAACGGTGAGATTGGCTGAACAGCTGCTCGCTCCAACACGCATGCTTCACAGTGACTAGCATTGTCACCTTCCGTTTTCTCACTGCCACGGAGGGCTAGAACTAGAGCTATCCCAGAGAGGTTTCTTTCTGTGGCTTAGTGCACTTCTTTCTGCAAAAGAAAGCCCAGGTAAAGCAGTTGCCCCGGGTAGAACAGGGCGGGGCATCTAGCGCCCTGCCTACATCTTCAGCCTGCACCCCCCACAACCCCCGCAGCCAGGAAGGGGCTCTAGAGAGGCCAGTTTGAAAATCCCTGAGCCAGTGCAAACACGTTTTCTAAAGGAGGAAAGTGAGGCCGTCAGAGACCTAAAGTCCCAATCCACGTTACCATTTTGCATTTCTAAACGGCTCGCTGAGGACCAAAACCAAGGGGCTTTGTTTCCACAAAGAAATAAACTCCGCCAAACTTTGTGTCCGTACTGAGGCCAGTGACCAGGGGAACATGGAGGCCAGGCCAGTTGGATGCCCCAGAGCAGGAGACAGACCCTGGACAGTTGTCACAGGATTGCTCCCTAGGCTGGCCTCTCTTCTCCAGGGTCCTGCCGTGCAGTTGACTTGGGACCCTGGATACCGGGGGCGGTCTCTTCAGGACCTGCAGACCTGGCATCTCTTGGGAAATAAATATCTGCCCCTGTTCTTCCTTGGCCTCTAGTCTCACACAGTTCAAGATAGTTTCCAGGGCAGAAACCACAGAATCCCATCCAAACACCTCCTGTCGGGGTGGGTTATACCTTGTGCACATAATATCCCCTGCAAAACCCAGATGGTCCATGTTAGCTCGTCCTAACATCTGCCAGATGTTAGATCCTTGGCGTAGAAGAGGCCTCAGGTCCTTTCGCCCCCCTTCTTCAGCAAACGTCTTGCCACACAATGTGCAGAAAAAGTACTTTGTTTCTTGTTGACTGAATGTGTAAGAACAATCGCTCCTACTTATACAGCATCTACCCCATGCTGGGCACTGGTCCAAGTGTTAATCCTCTCCATAGCCTGTGGCATAAATATGATCCTCATCCTCATTTGACAGATGAGGAAGCTGAAGCACAGGGAGGTTAAGTAACTTACCCAAGGTCACCCATTTCATAACTGACAGGGCCAGGGTTCAAATCCGTCTGTGCTCTTCACTGCCGGGCATGAATGTTATTAAATATAATCCAGGTACACGAGACACGACGTGAGGCTGGACGTAGTTCAGTTCTAACCCGGGGGAGAGAGCCAGGCCCTATTCCTTCGGTTGGGGCAGGGTCAATCAACGCATTTTAAAAGGCAGCTCTCCCCTCCTTCCCTCTCCTCATATCCCCTGGCAACCAGTCTGCTTTCCAGGAATGGAATCCTGCCACATGGGGTGGAAGGCGGCCCTCCTTGCCCGTCTACTCTAAATGTCTCACACTCTTACTTTCTCCATGTTTTCGCTCAGGTCATTTAGCCATAGTTTAAGCAAGCATCGTAACAATTCACTATCTTAACATTTTTTTTGCAAGGTCCTCAGGCAGAGCACCTATTCTTCTTACTTGTGTTCCCCTGCCCAGCCCTGGACTTTTGCCTTTGTGCTCAGGGTCCGAGGTCCAAGTCGAGCCAAGAATATATTAATATCAAGGAGTCAGAATAACAGGCTGAATCCACAGGCAGGGCTCTGAGGATGGAGGTGGGAACCAACCTGCCTTAGGTGGTGGGGAAGGCTGGAGGCCTTCCTGGAGGCAGGGAGGCTGGCCTTCACCCTAGCTTTGCTTCCTCTGCCTTGCAGCAGCCCCTTCCCACTGAGCTCTGGGCTGTAACAGTTTTAATGCTCCCAAAGTCAAACTGTAGATCTGAGACACACAATAGAGAAATCAGAAACAGGCCCTACTAAGGAAAGGTTTTCACAACAAAAGGAAGAAGATGTGTGACACTCAGGCACCCCAGCGTCAGTCGGTCACTTAGACTTGCCTCTTGCAGCCTCCACCACTACCCACCCTGGCATGCTATGGAAACAAAGATCCTTGATCCCCACCTCAGGACCTTTTTAAAAATAAACTGCTTATTTGAGAATAATTTCAGATTTACAGAAAAGTTGCAAAGATAATATAGAGCATTCCAGTATACCCACCCCCCGCTGCTGGGTCCCCTAACGCTATTACCATCCTTCGAAACAAAGAGATCTTTGGTGTACCAATATTAAAGCAACTCAGACTCTGGATTTCACCAATTTTTCCATGAATGTCCTTATTGTGTTTCCAGGATCCGATGCAGGGTAATGTATGGAGTTAGTCACCACGTCTCCTCGGGCCCCTGCAGTCCATGAGTTTCTCAGTCGTCTCCTTGTTGTTCATGACCGTCACTGTCCTAGGTGTATTGGCCGTCACTGTCCTAGGTGTATTGGCCAGGCACTTTGTATGACATCCCTCAATTTGGGTTTATCTGATGCTTTCCATCATGCTTAGACTGGGGCCACCTCAACAGATTCGGACCCAGTCAGTCTGCGGCATCTAGGAATCTAGATTTTCGACACGTGGCCCCTGTGGTTCTGATGCACATGGTCTCTAGCCCCACTTTGAGAAATATTGCTAGACACAGTATTACTAGACGAATAGGATTGAAAGATTAAATCTTTTTAAATATTAAAAATTGCTTAAAGATCAGGAATGAGAATGAAACAGATCTGTGGAGAATGACACTTTTCTCCAATTTGAAACAGGAGAAATCACAAATTAATAAAACATTGACACATTTGGACATGTAAAATATATTCCTTTATAATAAAAAACAAAATAGCAAAGGGGGTTCATATCTAGAAAGAAGTACTTCTAGTGTCCTGGGAAAACATAAAGTATCTGCTAGATAAATTGAGAGAGACATGGACAGATAATTCCCTAAAAATAAAAATGCAAATAGGAAACAGATATATGGGGAAGTTTCCAACCTCATCAGTAAACAGGTGTAAATTTTAAAAAGAACCATCCTATGCCATCTAAATTAACAAAGGTTTTTTTTAAGACAGGACCTCATGCTGGTGAATTTTTGATGAAGTTAGATCATCCTTCATTCCTGTTGACATTGCTAATTTATACAACTCTTTTGCAAAGCAAACTATAAATATATATTCACTTAGATAAAATATTCATAGTCTATATTTCCAATAAATTCTGGAGAATTTATCCAAAAAATCTGTCTTAACAGCTCTCTGAATGAAATATTTCAAAATAGCAAAAAAAAAATAGGAAAATAAATATCTTTGTAATAATAGCAGCATGATTAACAAAGGATGGTATATTGTCTCCATGTATACAGCTACTTGATAGTTATAAAGACTATTGGGCATCACAAGAAAATGTACATTATTATTATATTGAAATAATGTTAGTTATATAAAAAGAGGTGTTATGTTTATATTTACTTTGAAATGTTTATGTATGGACAAAAACTAAAAGGGAGTTGTAACAGTTTACAATGTTACCATGTAACATTGTAACATGTTTACAATGTAAACATTGTAAACAATGTTACTGTTACAATGTAAACAATGTAACAGTTTACAATGTTACCATTGTAACATGTTACAATGTTACCAAAATGAAATGTTATAAAAGATTTTACAACCTCTGATCTAGTCCTCATTTATTCCATTCAGATTATTTCACTGTCTTTCATCTCAAAGGATAAAAGACCCTTAAAAACCAAGAGGTCATTCCACCAGGCCGCTCTCCTGCTGCCTTTGGAGAACGTGTTGGTTCGAGTGCCGACAGGTGTCAGACGCTGGGCAGAGTTGAGCACACGTCCAGTTCATTCACCGAGTGTGGCCCATGTGATTTAAAAAATCCCTTTGGCTTTTCTTTGTAACAGGGAGGGAATCAGTGAAATGAGTGGGTGTGTCTGAGTCATATTGAGAATTTCCCTTTCTGTAAAGAACCATTGGGATAACTGACTTTTGAAAATTCCAAATGAATTACATAAGCTGCCTTCCCCTTCCCTCTTCCGCCCACCAACTGCTTGCCCTGTGATAAGCCAGCGCTTCCCTCCTGCTCCCAGGCCTGGCTTTGGAGAGTCGGTTGAGGGGACAGCTTTTCGAGCCAGCACAGCCACCACCCTCTCTCCCGCTCAGTGCACTTCAGGATGCCAACCTGTTGCAGAAAAGCCACAGCGTGGACATCTGACCACAGTGGACATCTGACCTTCCGTCGCTTGAGCTCTTCCATGTTGAATAAGTACCAGCAATGCTATTATCTCGGAGGCAGGGAAGAATTTAAATGGAGCGATATGGGACATTTTACTTTTTGATTAGAAAGTTTAATTAAAACATCTCCCTGGGTGTTACGATCACAGGATGGACCCAAAAGGAATGGCTTTAAAATATTCCCTCTAGAACTGGTCAACGTTTTCCCCTCACATGGTAAAAGGATATTTCGACCCATCTTTTATTAGTTTAGATACTGAAAATGTGCAAGGAGAAATTCACCTCTAGTTTACTAAGATATTTCTATCGAGATTTGACACTCTTCCAACAAATTCCACCTCACCTCCTTTTTAATTTTAACTTTTACTCTACTTAGGAAAGGATTCATTTGGCCTCGAACACTGGAAATTAACTGTTTCCCTAAGGAACACAAATCTGCGGATTTCCTACTATATATCCAGGAAGCAAAGCAAAGAGAGCTGAGCTCCCTATTGGGGTCAGAAGTTTCTGGCCAGGAGGCGGACTCCACCTGCTAACATTCTCTTTCCCAATTTCCCCCAAGGCCAGATAGTGAGAAAAGATCACTGGGCCCAGGACAGACCCTGCAACTGACCCACGTCCTCCACTTCGGAAAAGAGGCAGGGCTGGGAGAATGCTCGGGCCGAGGGTGGCTCATGTGGCAAACTCTGCCCGCACGATCACAGTGTCTCCCCAGGCACACTCGTAAGGGGTCGTTTAACACGGTCAGCTACAGGGTGCTCCGCAACGCCTTGTAGTCCGGGAACTGCAAACCAGTGAATGTGCTCAATTCTCCGAGGCAGAGTTTCATAAACTGAGGCCCCGTGGACAGAGTGTCACAGGGTCTGTGAACATGGGTGAGAAAAAAATTACATACTTATTTTTAACTTCCAACCAAAATTTAGCATTTCCTTAATTATAAATATAAGCAACAAACCACAGTAACATTAGAAGTTCCTGGAATTTTGCCAATGGAAATGGCTGGTATTTTCGTAACACCTTACATTGTGGCAGATAGCTCAGCATGTCACTCGTGCTCATCACCTCTTCACAAGTACGGTGGCTGTTAGGTCTGAATGTTTGTGTCCCCCACCTCCCAAATTCACATGTGGCAGTCTTAACCCCCAGTGTGATGGTATTAGGAGGTGGGGCCTTGGGGAGGTGATCAGGTTTAGATGAAGCCAAGAGGTTAGAGCTCCCATGATGGAATTATTGTCCTTATAAGAAGAGGAGGAAATACCAGAGCACGCTCACACACACACACTGTCTCTCTCTGCAGTGTGAGAACTCACAGAGAAGGGAGCATTCTGCAGAGAGAAAGGGCCCTCACCAAGAACCGCACCTGCCAACACCCAGATCTTAGACTTCCAGCCTCCAGAACTGTGAGAAATAATTGCCTGTTGTTCAAGCCACTCAGTCTGTGGTATTTCATTACAGCAGACTGAGCTAAGATGCCCATACAATACAATATTACATATTTTTAAAAATGTGGTAATTTTATTTGCACTTACTTGGTTTCCTTTATAATCCTATTTTTTCCTTTTATGCGTTTGAAAGTACCATTTTATTATAAGAACGGATCCACAGACTTCACCAGAGGGATCTGTGGCACAAGAAAGGTCACAAAAGACATTCTCCTCCCTTCTCTCCATCTTGGTCCCGTCTCCACCTCACAAGGACAGCTTCCTCCTGCCTCCCAGGTTGAGAAATGGTGACTGAGAACAGGGTGTTAATGAGGCCATTTGTGTGGTCTTTGTCCTTGTACCTCAGCCCTTCGCTCACTTCTGTGATCACAGACTTACTTCTCCCTCTGACCTCAGCCACCACCTGACAAGCATGCCCTGACTGGGGGACAGGATGGCACAGATCGGTGTCCGCCCGGCACTGCTCCCGGGAAAGAACTCCAAAGCCATCAGCTCTTGCCAACGGTGACCTTTGCGTAGAACAGCACGTTCACACCCCCTCCAGGACTGTGGGGGAGCAGTTGGAAGGCCACCAGGTACTGGGAAGAAATGTTAAGTCTTATATAAATTCAATGTTACGAGTTCGTTTGGAATTAGAGAGCAGATGAGACCTAGATTCCAATCTTGCTGGCACTGCTTACTAGTGATTTGAACTTGAGAAATCTGTTACCATTTTAAGCTTCAGTTTTCTCATCTGTCAAATGATGGATACAACTGCAAAGGCTTCTCTTTCAAAATATGTTCCCTCTGTCTCTCTCTCTCTCTGTCTCTCTCTCTCTCTGTTTCTCTCTCTCAAATCCCTTATTCCTTATTTCGAGAACTGCCAGATTTGAACTTTTTAATTTTACTAATATTATTGGATGACAATTCACTTTCAGAAATGGGAAATCAAATATCTTCAAGAAAGAAACTCCATTTTAAAACCCATTATATTATTGATCTACACTGCTCAGGCATTTCAATAGCTTGCTTTGGGACAGGGTTGGACATTACTTTTTATTTTGCTTTGTTCTAGGTATCGCTTTATCTAGAATCTGTGTTTCAATGCATCAGCTCTAGGTGGCAGTAATGTACCACAGAGCCATGCAATAAACAGGCTGCCACGTTTCAAGTCTTGCAGGGGAAGAAAACCTTAAGGAAAAAGTTAATGTCATTACCGGGTGCCAGGGCTACTCAGACGCTCTGCGAGCAGGTCAGCTCGCCACTGTTGTCCCTGTGACCGGCTGTGTTGGGGAAGGAAGGAAAGCCACAGGCTCATAAATATGGTGTAAGAAGGATGCAATGAAATAGGATGAATTATATTTTATAGGGATTTGTCCAAACCTGTCTTCTACATATACTCTACATTCTCTCTACACACACACGCACATGCGCGCACACACACACACACGCACTAAAGCATGTGAGCCTGAGATTGCATTTGAGTGGACAGTTTATTTCACTTTTCGTTTTTCTAGATTTAATTACAAGAGTTTATATATCAGTTTCCTTTTATGTAAAATGAGGCCGATAGTTCTAACATCGCAGGGTTGTTATGAGGATTAAATTAGTTAATATATATAAAGATAATGAGTTGCCTAACACGCACATAATAAGCTCCAGTGAATGAATGTCAGCTGCTACTATAATTAGTATTACCCGAAGTCCTTTGCTTTTTATCTGAAGGAGTAGGGAGGGGATCTGGGCATGGCCACTCAGGAGAGAAATGAAAAGGGACGTGGAGAAACACACCACATACACAAATGAAGACAGACGGAGACAGAGACAGACACAGGTACACACACACAGATGAATCACACAAACACACACACACACAGATGAACATAGATATGCATGTACAGACACATCTCACACACACACACACACAAAGACAGACACAGATACACACATACAGATGCATCATACACACACACACAAACACACACACACACACACACACACACATACACAGCTCTACAGAATATAAGCAGATGTGAATCCAGATAGGTAAGAATGCCAGAGGTGGTTTAAAAGAAATAAATGAAAGCTTAAAGGAAGTGTGGTAAAGTCTTAGCTAATTTACCTTTTAGGATGGATGGATAGTAAGATTGATTTTTTTTAGGGTTAAGAAAGATGAAAAGAGAATAGCCAATTATATGAACAAACCTTGTTTTGGGGAAGTAGCTTCTCTTTTCCCAGTACCTGGGATCCCTGGGATGTGTGTGTAGTACCGTGTGATGACACACATTTAAAACACACTTACAGCGGCCCTTCTTTGTGCAAACTGAGGCGTATCAATGTCCCATGGCGTGGTCATGTCATGAGTGGAGACGGGTGATGTAGAATCGGAAGATATTCGATTTACTCTTCGTAAGTGCCTTCTTTAGTGCTGAAATATTGCTTTGGGGGCATATGTTGATTTATGTCTCCAACTTTGGGACAGTCAAATATATGAAAATCCCAACATAAAAATCAAAAGTGAGTGGGAGATTCTTTAAATAGAAAAACAAATCTACACTTCACAAAATAATTTGTCATTGGTCTCCTGAAGTCACTGATGGATGACAGTTGGTCACATTTCCCTACCATCTCTCAGAACTGTGTTATGGGGCCATAGTATCTGAGGATCTTTTCTTTAAAGTGGATTCATTAGAAAGCAAAAAGGTTACAGAAAGCATTACTTTCCATGAAGATCAGTCGGTTGGTCCAATCCACGTAGACAATGTCTTAGAAGCAAGTGTTCGTTCAGCTGGGGAATTGCTGACAGAATGAGAAAGGTTTCTGGGTATCCTTCAGTTCTCTTCTCCCCTTTCCTCCCATTATTTCTTATTATTATCACTATGCAAAGGTTTTTACCTATGTGTCTAAGGGCGGACCGAATTTTACCACCTCTATTCCAGCAGATGTGGCTTTACCACAAAAGCAATGGTGAGGTTGAATGAGGAGCAAAAAGATGAAGGCCTTTCACTCACAGGAGGTTCCCACACTCTGAGCTTTCCCTGGGAAGTTGTACCTGAAGGTAGACATCACAGCTCACACTGCCAGACCACTTCACAATTGCAAAGACCAGATCTGCAAAATTGTACTTTTGCAATTCCTGGGACCATTTTTAATTATATCAGTGACCAAATTTATAAATATCCTCCATCAGAAACTTTTACACTTGGCAGGATCTTCAGACTGTGATGTCAGCCTCTGATTTGACAACCTGCTCCTTCCAAGACAATCATAGAAAATGTAAGGGAAAAAATGCATCTGTACCAAACTAACAAAAAAAAAGGAGAAATGCTTTTAAGATTCTAAATCTAGTTTGTGTTTTATCATTTTTCCAAAAGATGTCTTGGAGATCACCAACCTGCCTTTAGAAGTTAATCAGTTAATTAATGTGGAAAGCTGAAAATTTATTATCCCAAGATTGCTATATAGTTTATTAGCTGAGACATATGTTTAGCTTTTGCTTTCTAGATACTATGGAGAAAAGACTGTGCCTTCTGCTTATTTTATATTCCTTACTGTTCCTATCTGTGTGGTGTTCAGGGTATGTAAGTAAATGCTTGTTGATCTTATTTGCTGAAAGTCTAGAAGCCTTTGACATGAGAGAATGTGATATTAGAAAGGGTGCTGGATTAAGACTTTAAAGATCCAAGCCTCATCCAACTCCTGCAATTCTATGACATTATTGTATAAATCACTTCATCTCTCCAGACCTCAAATATCCCAAATAAAAAAAAAATCATGTTGATATTTTCCTCCTCCTTAACCTCATGAGGAAGGCAAAATATCTAAGATGTATTATGGCATCTTATTTTTGTTGGACAGTTTATAAAGTTCTCACAGTACATATAACCTGTCACGTTAGATCCTCATAGCTGCCTTGCAATGTAAAAAACAGTATATTCATGTATTGCAATATGGATCGTTGAGAATTTTCCAAATCTTCAAATTCTGGTTCCTGTTTGCTTAACAGTTCCGTCTTCAACTCAGCTTTGTGCTTTCACATACCACTGTAAGTGGTGAAGAGAAACCAGGCCATGCCTTCAACACTTTGCTTAGAAATCTCGTCTGAAAAAAACAAGGTCATCACTTACAAGTTTTGCCTTTCACAAAACGCTAGAATGCAATTCGGTCAAGTTCTTTGCCACTTTGTAACAAGGATCATCTTTCCTCCTGTGCCCAGTAACATGTTCCTCATTTCCATCTGAGGCCTCACCAGAAGAACCTTTAATGTCCATATTTCTATCAACAGTCTCTTCAAGGCAGTCTAGGTTTTTCTGATACAGCCTCAAAACTCTTCTGGCCTCTACTTGTTACCCAGTCCTGAAGCCACTTGCCCATTTTTAAGTACTTGTTATGGCAGCACCCTACTCCCTGTACCCAAATCTGCATTAGTCACCTAGGGCTACCATAACAAAGGAGTACAGACTGGGTAGCTTCAACAACAGAAATTTATTTTCCAATTGTTCTGGAGGCCTGAGGTCCAAGATCATGGTGTTGGCAGGATTGGTTTCATTGTGAGGCTTCTCTTCTTAGCTTAGAGATGGCTGTCTCCTTCCAGTATCTTCACACAGTCTTTCCTCCATGCATGTACATGTCTGTGGCCAAATTTCCTCTTCTTGTAAGGACACCGGTCACATTGGATCAGGGACCACCCTAAAGAACTTATTTTAACTTAATTATGTATTTAAATTAAAGACCTTATCTCCAAATACAGTTACATTATGAGGTACTGGGGGTTAGGACTTTAACATATGAATTTGGAGAGACACTATCCAGCCCATAATAGGCAGTAGACCCATGGATGAGAATTAGACCCACCAATGAGAATATTAATGTGCATAGAAACTGAAAGTCACGTAGCAAGTATACTCAAGACCCAGATATTTTTATTTCCTTGTTCATCCTATTCAGGTGGCAAAAATGTATTGGAAGTTGTGTGATCCCATTCAGTAGACCTATGAATGGTTTCAGAAAACAAGACAAAAAGATAAGTTGTGGCCACAGGAAATGCTGATTTTGACAGGGCTACTACAAATTTGACAGATGAATATTGCAACATGCCTGTCTTGATCTGTTTATGCTGCTGGCACAAAATAACTGAGGCTGGGTAATTTACAAGAGTAAAAGTTTATTTCTTGCAGTTCTGGAGGCTGGGAAGTCCAAGATCAAGGCGCTGGCATTTGGTGTCTGGTGAGGAACTTCTTGCTTTGTCCTCACATGGCAGAAAGTGTGAAAAGAACAAAAAGGCACTAGGACGCTCCCTTCAACGTCTTTTTATAGGAGCATTAATCCATTGATGAAGACAGAGTCTCATGTCTTAATCACCTCCTAAAGTCCCTGCCTCTTAATACTATCCCATTGGTGATTAAATTTCAACATATGAATTTCGAGAATCACCTACAGACCATAGCAATGCCTAACATCTTTTATAAATTGCTTGAAAGATTAAATTCATGGCAATGTGATTATTTTAAGGTTTAAATATTTTTGTTGTGTTTTCAGAATTAAATGATGCTTCATCTTCCCTGGAATGATAACCCTAAAAGTTAAGAAAGGGGATCATATTTTCAGCTCCATCCTTTGAATGGTATAAATCTCTTCAAATAAAATTTGAAACTATACCACCCTACTCAGTGAACATAAGCAGGCACTGTGGGCTGAATAAAAACCAGTTCAGTCATTATCCAGCCAACAAAATCAGTGGCAAGAGCTCTGTCTGGCAGAGCATCATCCCGTGTGCTGACCTGGAAACCACTCAACTCTAACTAGCTGCTTCATTGCCAAGGTCATTGGCTTTCTCTGCGACCTAGAGCAAATCATCCTTTAACCGTGCTGCGTTTCTGCTTTGTAAACTGGGGATTAACCATCTCAGAGTCTTAGGATCACAGTTGAAATGCACTTTAAAATAGATACAGGTAGGGGAGAAACATTTTTTTAAATGTTACTCTTCAAGTGTAAGCCTGTTCTTGGATTTTCAAAATGTGTGCTTTACACATAGTATCGCAAGTATATATTTATGTTTGAAAAGAATCATACAATAGATTGGAACATCATTGTTGTGCAAATACAAAAGAGACATGAAATTACCTTTTAGATATGTCCTTAAGATTACTGGGTGTTCCAAGAAGGAAAGAGAAAACACAGGCAATAAACACCATTCCCAGCACCTAAGTCCAGGTCTTTGCATCGCTGGGACTTCGTGAGGACAAGTTTGGGACAAAAAGAAACCAATCAAGCCCTAAACTGTCACTCACTGGATGGGTCCAGAAAACGAAGGACTGGGCTCAATCCTAGCCAAGGTCTCTTTAAGTCCAAAAATCAGGGTCAGTGCACAGATTTTTCCGTGGAGTGGGACCGGATAAAACCTCAGGATCCTTCCATTCACGGGCCTTGAGAATGCAAACTCTGCACAAAACAAAAGTGTTTATAGCTGTCAGGCAGCCCCAGGTAATAAGACAAGATCTGACAGCTACAATATTTCTCCCTGAGCTTGTCTTTGATTCTATGGTAATTAATTTAAAAGGACACTTTAGCACTTGTGTCAAATAATAGAAAAATTAGATTAAAAATGCAACCAGCTGGCTTTTCAACCTTCCTGGCAAGTCATGATCAGAACTGCCCTTTGATGAGCAGCTTCTGTGCCGGACACTTCTTGGCAGGTCTCCAAGGGAAGACAGGCACGAGATGTGGGGGCAGTCAGATGGCGTCCCTGCTGCTGGGGCTGAGCCGGCCCAGCGCCCTGTGCTGTGGGCTGGGCAGTGGCTCTTCACAGCCTTCCTGGGGGTTTCTGGAGCCCGGTTATCCATCTGAGAGTGAGCTATCCCCATCCTCTCCCCAGTGGTGTCCTTGCTGCACCCCTGCCTCTCTCACCATCTATTTCCCACACAACAGCCAGAGCTATCCCTGTGAAACACAAATTGGGTCATGTTGCTCCTCTGGCAAACCCTCCAATGTCTTCCAGCACAAAGAACAATCCCCAAAATCCTTACTGGAACTTCGATCGGGTCCCCATTATCTCCCTGACCTCACCTCCTACCCTTTTCCACTCCGTCCATCTGCATCAGCCTTACTGGCCCACTAGCTATTTCTTGAACACGCCACACATGTACTCTTCGGGTGTTCTGTTCCCTCTGCCTGGAATGCTCTTCCTCTAGGTCCCCAGGGACTTGCTCCCTCACCTCGTTCAGGTCTTGGTCAAATGTCTCCTTATTAAAGAAGCTCTCCCTCTCTCCCATCACTCTGTTCCCTCCTTGTCACTCCTCCCTGTTTGAAACAAT
>CAUYSK010004274.1:0-19214 GCA_963575035.1 Avahi laniger | reverse complement strand
CAGAAATTTATTCTGTCACAGTCCTGGGGCTGGAAGTCGAGATCAAAGTACAGTCAGGGTTGGTTTCCTCTGAGGCTCCTCTTCTTGGTTTGTGACAACCGTTTTCCCTTGTGTTCTCACATGGTCATCGTTCGTGTGTCTGTGTCCTAATCTCGTCTTTAATAAGGACACTGCTCAAGTTGCATGAGGGCTTACCCCAATGACCTCATTTTATCTTAATCTTTGTTTTCAAGGCCCTTTCTCCAAATACAACCACATTCAGACATACTGGGGGTTTGATTTAAACATTTTGGGGAGACATGGCCAAGACCATAACAGTGACCCTCCAGGACTAATTCCACAGTTACAAAACTCCCAATGTGCAAAATAGGATATGTATTTCACTGGAAGTTGAAAGGAAACTTCGGGGTAAGTAGATGATAATAAATACGATCATCTGATGTAACAGCTCTCCCATATTTCCTTGTATTTCCTCAGCTCTTTTACTTGGTTTCCGTCTGCCTGTGTGTCACCGTTATTGCTGCCTTCCAGTTAACAGCTTTTACTTTCCGTGAGAACTTGGCAGCCACAGCCCTCCTGCTGGGACTTTTCGGGTATGTGATGAGAAATGCTGCTGCAGAATTACGGTTTGTTTTCTGAAAGAGAAAACCCTCAGGATGGCTTTGAACCTGCCGTCGGCTTCATGATTTCCTCTCTTTTGAGGCAATTATGTTGCTTCTACATGGGGCGCTGAGCAAACAAGCTCGAGCAGGGTGATGAATGCCCCATGGGGGAAGGAAGGGCTGACACAGTCGTGACGAAGATGGCATTGCCCTGTCTCAGACAGGCCCTCAAGCTGTCTGACAAACGTGTGCGATTGGAGATGGATCCTCTGTTGTTCTCACGCTACTTTAATCAGGGGCTCAAATACATAATCCAGTTAGCTCAGAGACTGCGCTCGTGGAGATTCTCTCAGGAAGCTCTGTCTGGCACATGGCACATTCTCCCCTCTCCTATGATACTAGTAGTTTGGAAATATTTTGTCTAACTTCTATGACTTTTTTCCTCAAAGGAAAAATTGCAAAAGCAGAAAAGTCATTTTACAAATTTCTCATTTATACACATGAATCGAGATCATTGCTGCAGGTCTCAAGTTATACCTATCTGGTATCAGGAATATATGTGTCTTCTTACATCACGCATACATGTTTATATATAGACTAAATATATGAGACATACTTGCTAATAGCAGGGAAAATAATTGACATGCTAATTTATTATAATCCAAGGCTTTTATTTATTTATTTATTTTTTGAGATAGTGTCTTACTCTGTTGCCCAGGTTAGAGTGCAGTGGAAGATCATAGCTCACTGCAACCTCAAACAACTGGGCTCAAGAAATCCTTCCCACTTTAGTCTCCTGAGTAGCTGGGACTATAGGTGCAGGCCACCTTGCCCAACTAATTTTTTTTTTTTTAAGTTTTTGTAGAGACAGGTTCTCGTGATGTTGCCCAGCATGGTCTCAAACTCCTGGCTTCTAGTGATCTTCCTGCTTCAGCCTCCCAAAGTGCTGGGATTATAGGCATGAGCCACCATGCCCTGCCGCAAGGCATTTTTTTTTTTTTTAAACAAAACATCCAGCTTTTATTTAAGTGAACGATTACAAATAAAATGATTTTTACACAATTTGTAGTTATATAAGTGACCAGAAATTATTCAAAACATCTAATTCGGAGCAAAGTTTGACTTAAACAAATATACATCATTACTAGATGAATGCATAGATGAGTGGGTGGATGAATGGATGGAGGGATGGGGGGAGAGAGAGAGAGAGGAAGGGAGAAAGAGACAAGACAGAAAGACGATCTTTTGGGGAGAATTGATATTATCACTCACTAATACTGTGGCCTTGGAAATACTTATTATTCTCTCTAAAGCTCATTTTCTTCCCCGTAAAACTCCATTTTTGTTGCTATAACAATTAAATTGGGTAGTTTATATAAATACTGTGGACAATGACTGGCACAGAGTCCCCATTAGATTAATTTTAACTATTATTGTTATCCTTAGAATTATTTTACTCTTTAGAGGATATTATATCCTAAGCTATAATACATGCTTATGGTAGACACGTTTGTTATACTCAACTGGAAATTTATGAGCCTGTGTATAAAGATCTCTATATATGTGTACCCAGCTCTAAGAACATACTCTGCTTTCAGTTTATTGATCCAATTGAATGGATAGTGTTGTCATATCACCTTATAGTTTGAGTGAAATAGACTTTGCTATAAAATTATTTTTGAATTTTGGGAAAATAGATTTCAAAAATTGAAATAAGGCTTAAAATGAAATGATTAGAAGCTCCTAAGAACCATGTTTTTAGAAATTTTTATCAACATTGTTTTGATTGTGAACCCCATTAAGAATCTGACATCAGCTAAGAATTTTCTCCACACACACAACTACAACATTTTTTCAAAGAATTTCTGGGGATTCACAGATCTGTTGAAGCACAATCACAGGCCAACGGGGGTTACACACTTCTGGTTAAGAATTCTTACGTTAGAGGGATCAAGGAGGTGTGAAAAGGTGACTCAGATTGTGTTTGTGATCAGGGCCAATTCCAGTGAAGAAGAAGAACCCGAGGGAGATAGAAGAGGGTCACAGGGGGGATCCTGGGAGGTTCCGGATGAAAGCAGATTGAAAGGTAGTTCTTCACTGGCACACAGCCGAGGGGCAATGAGAACCCCAGTTTGGGCAGCCGTGGTCTCCTGCAGGGGCTCTCCGGGAGAGGGTGTCAGAGTGGGCTCCCTCTTGTCTCCACATGGACCTGTAGGCACAGGGGGCCCAAGAACAAGTCTCAGGGAGGCGGAATCCCAGAATGAGCTGAAACCTAAGAACATGTTCAGGCTTGAAACAGGGCTGCTTAATGGTTTTGAATCTGAAGAAATAAGGGATTGGATAAATGAATAGATTCTCATAAGAGATAACAAAACAAACATGCCCAGTAACAATTTTGTTTTTTGTTTCTTTCTCTCTATCAAGGAAAATTTGTTATTTAAACTGTAAAGGAGTTGGGGGGAGAATTAGCATCAAAAAAGGAAGTAACACCTAAAAATGTCTGAAAGAAAAGCGAGTCTCACTTACTTAAAAAATTGAAAGCTTAAGTATATATTTAGTGTATATTTGGTGCCACAAGATTGTGGAGACAAGGTCACAGGATCCTGTTCTGGCGCCTTGGGAAATTCACAAAACATGGGGAAGTAGCCAGTTTTCAAGGAAGGAAACTACCCCTTCATAAATCCCAAATATGGTGAACAGTACATCAATCTCCAGCAAATTATAAAATCACTAACATATTTTATTGTGTTTTAATAAAATAGTGGAGAATATTAAAAGCCACTGTAATTTTCCCCCCCAAAATTATGCTCTATAAGCCAATTAATTTGTTTTTTCTTTAAAAAAAGTTTTAAAAAAGGGAGACTGGAGCTGCTGATATATTAATTTGAGCCAAGTATTTGAAAGTGACTAATGAAAATGTAGTTAAAAAAAAAAAAGTGATAGAATCACAGCCAGTAGGAAACCTTGCTGAAAGACTGTTCATTAATGCAGCAATAGGAACTCTTGGTGGCATCATTTAGGACTATGTCTCTGATTCTTTTTCTTTTCTTAAGTTATACTTTGATCTGCCTGTCAGATATTTAAATGACATAGTCCAGTGGAAACCTTATGTAACAAGTAACCAAGTACAGACTCTGAATAATCTCAAAGGAAGCAGAGACTAATGTTGAGGCGGTAATGAGTCCCTCGAGTACAGATCGGGGTATCTGGGCCTGACAGCGGGAGAGTGGGGCTGCTGCACTCTTAGACGCCATCGCTGGGTGTGCAGATGCTGAGCAAAGCAGGTAATAAGCTTGCTAAGTGCCTCGTGCCAGGATGACCACATCGTATGGTCTCTGAGGTGCTGCTACCCACACTCCCCTGCTCCCCAGATTGCAAAATTTAACAGCGAGAGCTGGTTGAGTACCATGCTGTATAAGGAACAAAGAAAGACTTTTGTAGAAGGTCTTTTGTAGAAGAGGTTCAAGCAGACTAACATGGTTATCTTCTGCTGTTTAAAGGGCTGTCACATGGAAAAGAAAAGCTACTTATCACAAGTTGTTCCAGAATATAGTTTCAATCAGTAGTTACAAGTTAGAGAGATTTTTTTGTTCACTCTCAGAGTGAATTTTATAGCTGTTATAGCTGCCTCAAACTGTCGTTCATACACTTCTACTACTGCTTATATTTCAGTTGCAAAAATACTTTCAATGCTGTGATTTCATTTGTTTCTCAAAGCGGCCATGTGGTGGAGGGAAGCACTTGATCTTTGTGCCCGCAGCGCCAGGAGGGCAGGGTGGTGGGTCTGAGCACGCACAGGGTTTGAATCTGCTCTGCGGTACTTTATTTCCGACAGAGGTGTTGACACTGTAAAACACCAAGAAGTCATGCCTTACCTCTGTGGTAATTATTTTGATTTAATTAGTTTGATTATTTTAAGCAGCAACTGTTTTAGGGTAATTGTTTTACAGCTTTTGCCTCCATAGTGTGCTCTGAAATCATTTTCTTCATGCCCAAATTATGAAACAGACTGCTATTGAGTGAAGCTTAGAAACATTATATGATTTTATATGTCTTGTTACATGTATGATATTTTCTGAACTATGAGAATGTATCTCTTAACCCAGGGAAGTATTCTAATATCATAGATTCTCATATGAAAAGGGAAATATATTAAAACAATAGCTATTTTGAGGGCCTAGTGTCTCTTACACCATTTTGAAGTCTCATAATTTTCAGAACTTGTTAACATATTAAGAAAACCTCAGACATTTAGAAGGCACTGAAATATTTCAAGTAAAATCAATTACTCTCTGTAAGAAACCAGGGACATGTTTACGTCTAGTGTGCAGAGAACACATGGGGCTGTGGATACATGAGAGTCTCATGTGAAGGTTGTGCTTTAAAAGTCAGTGACTTCTCTGCTGATACTGGAAATCATCATTCACAGTGCCAGTCTCCTTTAAAGGGGTACAGTGGTATTGTGACAGAAAGGAGATTAAAGAAGTTGGCCATGAGCGAAACCTGGCTCTAGAATTAGGGAGACAGAAAGAAGAAAGTGAGATGTTTTCATTTTAGGGACATTGGGTGATATCTTAGATCCCGATGTTGTCTAATACAGGTGGGGACAGCTTCTAGGGTCCAACACTTGGTAATGTCTCTTACTGCCCAGCTTTGGGGCCACACGGAAAGGAATCCCATGTTCATCTTGCTCTTCTAATCAGCTGTGGAACTTCCATCGAGGTGTGGCAGATCTGTTAATCCCAGTTGCTCTACCTGTAAGGTGAGGATCACGGTGGCCATAGTGGGTTGTTGGAGCATGTGAGGGGGGTCAGGCCACGTTGGGGGACACAGCACAGTGCCCAATACGCAGTGGACACTGCAAAGGAAACTTTCAGCTTTGATTTTTATGCCTTACTTTTTAGATAGAGCTCTGCAGCTTTTCATATTCTTGATATTTTTAAATTCTCAGTATGACGAATAGGAATTACTCCTGCTTTACTGTTGAGTAATACTCCTGCTTTACTTTTCTTGCCCTGTGTGGGGAGGGAACCCCTCCCAGAGGAATGTTTATGGCTTGCTGCGTGAAGGAAGAGACAGATTAGCTAGGCCTTTCTGAAACTGCAATCTCTCCAGTGTTTTCAACTCAGAATAATCAAGGTACCAGTTTGGCATATTTGAGGATGGCAAGTCCTTCACTCCTTCACCTGAAACTGCAGATAATACTGAACCTTATGTACACTATGTTTCTTCTTGTACATACATAACTGTGATAAAGTTTAATTTATAAATTAGGCACAGTGAGAGATTAACAACAACAATAAAAAACAGAGCTAGTATAACAATGTGCCAGCATCAACACTGTTGTGCTTTGGGGCTATCAAGTAAAATAAGGGTGATGAACACAAGCACTGCAATACCAGACCGTCTGTCTGATAACCGAGAGGGTGCCTAAGTGACCAGCAGGCACCGAGCACGGGCAGCACAGACGCAGTGCACAAAGGAAGGATTCATGCCCCGGCAGGATGGAGCAGGACACGCCACTCCAAAGGATGCACTATTTAAAACTTAAGAATTGTTTATTTCTGGAATTTTCCATTTAATATTTTGAGACTTCGGTTGACCACAGGTAACTGAACCGTCAGAAAGCAAAACTGCAGGTGAGGGGACCAGTGTATTTGTATAATGACTGAATTATAGATGCAGTCTTATTGCCTGCCAATTTTTCCTTACTCGGTGAACAGAAACGTAATACATCCCTCTGAAGCCCCAGACAAAGCCCCCATCCTGGGACCCCCGCAGGCTCTGCCATAGTGAAAGCACTCTGGATGGGGCGTAACACATGGGGCCTGCGTGGGCCTGAACTCCCACTGTGTCTTTCCCCAGAGGGGCACTTCTTTGCCCTGAAACTGGGATTGGGGGCTGCAATGGACCTGAATAAATATGCTTTCCGGAGTAACTCTTATCTTCCACTAGTTTTACACCTTCCCATGTATCTCCTAGTGACTGCCCTAGAATTTTACTGCTCCTAGCCAGATCCCTTTTATCATGTTATTTCTTTTCAAATTTATCATTCTTTCTCTAAAGAGTTTAAAAGTATCTTGCTTTGATAGTTCTTAAGACTTTGTCCTCTTAAGAGGATCCCCACATACATGTAAAACTAACAAAATTTGTATGTTTTTCTTTTGTTAAGCTCCCTGGTGTTAATTGGGTTTCTAGATCCAGCTGAGGAGCCCACTAAGAGCTAAAGAGGGGTTGGAGGGGATCTCTGGTTCCCCTGTACAGGCATCCTCTTGGGGCCCTGGAACGTATCCCCATGGATAAGAAGGGACTCCTATAAATGTAACAGTAAACTAAAAGTGACTTTTCACTTCACTTTTCAGATATGCAACTCTTCCATGGATGTATCTCATGTCCAGAATCTTCTCCAGCTCAGACGTGGCTTTCATCTCCTACGTCTCGTTAAACTTCATCTTTGGCCTCTGCACCATGCTCATGACCACCATGCCCCGGCTGCTGGCCATCATCTCCAAAGCTAAGGTCAGTAGCTTTGCAGCGTCACCTGTACAACGCACTAGAAAGAAGACAATGTTGACTCATGTCTATTTTGTTGCTTTTCCAATTGGAATTCCATAGAAACGCACAAGTATCTGCTGTCTTTAAATTCCAGAAAGAAAAATTGATTCTAGTTAACAAAAACCAGCTGTGCCATTATAAAAGCCTTGTCCAGGTTGGCAACAACTGAAAAAAGATATGCGGTTTCTGCCTCTGTATTAGTGAGGACAGAGCCACGAAGACATTCACCGCCACATCCCTAGTGTCTTCATTGAGACTATTTTGTTGATGAATTGCTGTTTAATGGTAGAAAAGGGAATTCGGTGAAACATGTCTTGTCAAAGTGTCACCATAGTCAGGTCAGACACTGCAAGGTATGGTGGGGCACAGCTCTTGACCACACTTTTGGGCCATCGCATGTCTGAAGGATGACCAGTGTGGTGGCAGGGCCGGGGGGGTGGTCTACCCTCTGTGATCTCTGGAACAAATTAAATTTTGCTGCTTTCCAAGTGTCAGAGCAAAAGGTAGTCCTGAGCATGGGCTCCGTGGTCCGGAAGCATCTCTCCGTGTGAGGGAAATGCCTCGCCCAAAGAATGCCTCTCTCCACAGGCCATTCCCATTGGCAAGTCATTTTTGGGGTATCATCCCCAGCGGGTGTCTAGGCTGAATCCGTTTTTGCTGACACATCCTGTTTGTCCCCACCATGCTCCTTCCACCCCTGTCTCCTCCCTAGTGAGAGTGGCCTGGGTCTTGGCCGGGGCTGGAACCCGACTTGCAGCCCCTCAGCATCCCTGTGCTACCTGGAGGTGTGGACGTCAGATTTTCACCTTTTCTCTTTCCCCGTATCTAATCCTTTTCATTCCTGTCTTTTCTCAGTTGTGACTACACTGTTCTCTCTTGACTCTCTGCTGTTTGCATGGACTCTGATTCCTCGGTAGTTCCCAGGGATTCGGCTGACCCTGGGGCTGAGAGAATCACCTGGAGAAGGTGCAGAGCTCCCAGACCTGAAGGATGTGCTGCTGGTCTCATTTCAGATGACAGAGACTGACATCTGCTCATTTGGGACACGTCCACCTCCTCATGGCTGGACTTTCAGGGACTTAGTAGACTCCCTAGTGATGGCTAATATTAATTTTTATTATTGTGCCTCATGTTTGGATAGAATCAGTGAAGTATGTAAACACTTATTATGCATTTAATGAAGGCAATAACCTATTTTGGTGATTTTTAAAGATTTAATATTGACACTAATCTGTATTAATATGTCTAGCCTTTAAGTAGAATACTTGCAGAACAATTAATTGGCTTTACTTGAGGAGAACAGTGAAATCAGCAGAGGCGGAGTATACAGTTTCCCTGCTCCCCCATCAGATCTCTAACATGATATGGGCCATCAGAATGTCACTCATGAGTACAGTGAACTGGAAACAGACTCTGGTGGATAATCCTAATGGTGAGAAACTTAGAAATAGAGGCCTTCCTCGGGGATGGGGTCACCAAAGGGGGTGTTTAGCTCCAAAAGAAAAAGCAAGAAGAATTGTTCAGATCCAGAGAAGAAACTCACCAGAAACCTTTCCATCCATGAGATGCTAACAGTGTGGTAGGTGGAAAGGCATTGTTATCTTCCGTTATAAACAGCAACATTGCTTACTTGAAAAAGAAAATCAACAGGCAGGCTGGGTGCGGTGGCTCATGCCTGTAATGCTAGCACTCTGGGAGGCCCAGGCAGGAGGACCACTTGAGCTCATGCATTGGAGACCAGCCTGAGCAGGAGCGAGACCCCATCTCTACTAAAAATAAAATTAGCCAGGCATGGTGGTGCACGCCTGTAATTCCAGCTACTTGGAAGGCTGAGACAGGAGGATAGCTTGAGCCCAGGAGTTTGAGGTTGCTATGAGCTGGGCTGACACTTCAGCATTCCAGCACCTGGGCAACAGAGTGAGACTCTGTGTCAAAAAAAAAAAAAAGATCAACAGACAATTATTTGCAGAAAAATGGATCTAAATCAATTGATAACAAATAATAAAAAGCATTTTATTACTTTTATTTAGGCTTTATTTTCCTTTGCTCTTTATTTGTATATTGTTTGCTTAAGAAACTCAACATTATTCAAATACTTATTCCAAATGGTTTCAAATATTCATTTGTAAGTTATGGAGCAATATCTGATAGAATTAATGAAAGACAACAAGAAAGATGACTGAATTCTCAGATCAATCTTAAAAGCTAGTGTAACCAGTATTAACCATCGTGTACACAAACTGTAGTGTTAATGTGATCATTTTCATTGCTACCAAATCACAGTTTATATGATGATGCATTTTGGGTTCTAACACCAGATCTGAGACATCTGTCTCTCTTCCTGGCAAGGTTCCCTATTGGGGTTAGGGGGAGGAAATCTCATGTTTTCTAATTTATCTGTATACCCATCATTTCTCAATCTTCACATACCCTAAATGGAACACCAGCGGATTGTCACTCTGCAAGCTTGTGCAGCTGCGCCTCTCATCTGTCCAGATTATTTGCTAACTCCGTGTTCATTCATTGCAGCACCTTTGTTCATACTTGTGTAAAGACCATTGTGAATTCCTTAAAACTGGATCTAAATCATCACTGTTAGTATGCCATTTCCTTAATTAGCAGCTTCTGAGTTAAAAGCTGCAATATTCTGCTGTTTCTATACTATCACTAGTAATAGAAAATCTTTTCGTGTAGTACGATAATTGATCCAGGGACACAGCTTTATGAAAAGTGGAATTAATTAGTTCTTTTAGGACTGTTTGAAATTTATAACTAGTGGCAGTCAGTCAAGAAAAAACACGGAGAAAATTAAATGAAGGTTTTGTTCTTTTCCCATGTCTGTATGCAAATGACAATAACCATAATATAGCAATAAATGCCCTTAAAAGTTGTCATTGAATCTTCTATTTTCCCAAAACCACATTATTTAAGACTACATTTATCCTAGTCAAGTTATAAGTTTGCATCATAAGGGAAATCTGGAATATGCAATTAGCAATTCTGTAAGTTTTTCCCTTAGTGTTTATGACAGGATCCATAAACTATTGTGTATTATATGTACACAGTATGATAATTTCTCTCTCTTATAAAATATTATTGCTTATACTTAAATCAATTATTGAGTTTGAACACAAGGAGAGAAAGACTATGAAATAGAAATCTAATTCTCCATTATGTTTCCACAACTTTGTGCTGTAGCTGTAGTTAAGTGGCCTTTCTGGGTTGAATACTTTAAAATAGCTATACTGAATATGAAAGTCAGCTCAATAGACCAGCAATTTGGTAAATTTTCTCCAAAGACTGCACTCCTTGGTCAAAAGATCTTGTCCTTTGGACTAGAAAGGTCAGGATGATGTTCCAGCCCTACCACAATGTGGCTTGGACAGCGTGGCTTGGTTGGCCCCCTGAGCAAGCTTTCTCATTGGTGACCTCATTTCTGCCTCGGTGCCTTGTGCATTATTGAGAGAACGAAATGTGATAAAGTGTAGTGAAGCTAGACACATACACTAAGCATCTAATAGACAACTGATTAACATAATTTTAATCTCATAATAAAATAAAAATATTTACCAGGTGATAAAGACAATAAAAAAAGTCATGGTAGATGTTGACTTTTTGATCTATTTAATTTAAAAATTGTGATTGTGTTCAAATATGTGGCATACCGTATATTTTTTTGTTTTCTCTGGAATTTTATCCTATTCAATCTCTTCCCATTTTATACCTTACTCATATTTGTTTTGTAATATCACCTAATTTTATGTCCAATAGTGACAACTATGTATATTTAATATTTATTATATGCTAAGAATGAAGTAGGCATTTTTCGTGTTATTTAAATGCTCACAATCACAGCTCCTAATACTATCGACTCATTCAAATACGTCACCTTGTGACTATTAATGCTACCCATGTGCCTTAATCTTCTGAGGCTGCTATAACAAAATGCCATAGACTAGGAGGATTAAACAGCAGACATTTATTCCCCACAGTTCCGGAGGCTGGGAAGTCCAAGATCAAGGTGATTTCAGATTTGGTTATTAGCGAGAGCTCTCTTACTCGCTTATAGACAGCTGCCTTTTCACTGTGTCCTTACGTGGTGGAAAGAGAGAGAGCTCTGGTGTCTCTTGCTTTTCTTGCAAAGGCACTAATTTCATCATGTCATCATGGGTGCCCCACCCTCATGATCTCATGTACACTTAACTACCTCTCCAAGGCCCCACCTCCTAATACCATCATACTAGGGGTTAAGGCCTCCACATATGAATTTGAGGGGGACACAGATATTCAATCCATAACATTTAGTTCTGGAGCCTGCAAGAAAAATGAGTTCATTCCATCCCAATAGCCCAAAGGCCTTAACTCATTGCAGCATCAGCTCTAAAGTCAAAAATTAAAAGTGTCATCTAAATAACATCATAATCAGATGTGGGTGAGACTCAAAGGCATATTTTATCCAGAGGCAAATTTCTCTTCAACTATGAACTGTGAAATCAAATATGTGCTTCCAAAATATAATGGTGGGACAGGCATCGGATAGACATTTACAGTCCAAAAGAAAGAAATCAGAAGGAAAATAAAAGGGTAACAGGTCCCAAACAAGTAAAACCTCACAAGGCAAATACCATTATATCTAAAATCTCAAGAATAATCCTCTTTGGTTTGATAGCTGTCATTGAATAGTTGGGGCAGGGAAGACATGGAACACAGGTCCTAACCTTTTTCTCCTAATCGAGGAGAAAAAGAAGTTATTGGTATATTTTATAAAAGGAGAAATAGCTTTTAATTTTGATTTTTTTTCTTTCTTTTGCTGTACAGAATTTACAGAACATCTATGGTGTCCTCAAGTGGGCGTTTACTATTTTTCCTCAATTCTGTCTGGGCCAAGGACTGATCGAACTCTGTTATAATCAGATCAAATACGACCTGACACACAACTTCGGCATTGATTCCTATGTGAGTCCCTTTGAGATGAAGTTCCTGGGTTGGATCTTCGTAGAATTGGCCTTGCAGGGCACAATTCTTCTCCTTTTGAGGATTCTGCTGCACTGGGATCTTCTGCAGTGGTCAAGGTGTGTTCTGAAGGGCTCCTCCTTGAATAGCACTGGCTCTTGATTAAAGACAGGGAGAGAAAAATCCATCCTGGAGCTTTCAAGATTAGAAATGTGTCTAATCTGGGTTCTACACGATTCTAATGAGTTAAGATTTTATTATTTTCTTTAATTTTAATTTTAATTTTAATTGGTTTGAGTCACCAACACTAGGAAGGAGAATTTCAAAAGATAAGGTGCCAACCTGTTAGATAATCTTTCCAGTTATTTAATTGTCTCAGTGTATTTTTCACTTTGAAATTGCCCAATTTCCCTGTTACTCTGTAGCACCCAAGGTGAATTTGATTGATACCATAAAATAATTTATTTTTATGACTAAATGCCAGTAACTCCTGGCGGCAGGAAGGTATGAAAATTCAGTGCAGATAATGACATGCCCTGTGCCAGGTCCTGTTGCTTCTTGCTACTATGTTCTCATCTTTGTTAGGTGAGAATGAAAGTCAGTGGCACCAGGGTGCATGTAGACATGTGGATACATTATGTGGCCTACATACATGCACACGCACCCCTACTACTCTAAATAGGATTTAGGTGGCTTTGCAAGGATGTGTGAAATATTGTCAGATAACACATTTGACATATATGAGGGAGAAATGTGCTTTCTTATGTAGGGTCCATGACCCTGGTTTCCCGTCCATGACCCAAGTGGCTTAATCCATAATCCATTGCCCTGCTCTTTCCACGTGCTGTATATTTACCTCTGATTTCTACTCAAGGGAAGTATCCTTTATGGAGAAATTACTAATTAAGACCCTGTCATTGGAGAACCTATTAAATATTATAAAGATACATTATTAATATTTTATGGTGATCCCATCATAAATTTATTTTCCATTCAGTCATTTGACAACACATTTCCATACCTAATCCGTTTAAGCTGCTAAAGTGGAGAATCATTTTCAATACAAATCCAAATGCTTCTTTGAATGGACTACAGTCACTTTGGAATCTGCAGATTTCCGATAGCTGACCCAATTTGGAGCCGAATTCTGAGTGTCTTTCAAACATAATTGGTTCTCTGATATCTCTTACTAATGGAACCTATTTTAAAACCTATATTGTAGAATTTCTTCTGGCAGATTTTAGGGTGCTCCATTCTCCCACAGTATCAAAAGACATTTCTTTAAAGAGAAGACTTTCTGTATTACCTTTATTTTGTAGAGTGTAAGTTGAACCATATTTTAGAATAATGTCTTTGTTATCCATAGGAAAGAGTTAATTTTTTTTTTTTTGGTCTATGTGAAGGTTACAGAGCACAGAAATTGAAACTAATTTAGACACTAGTTGCCTTCTACTCTTTTATGGACCACTGTCACAATGACTGTGTGACCTAGTTAATTTCCTTTTTAAATCCAGATCTAACCAAGTCACTAATCATTGCTTAAAAGGTCAAGTCCAAGGTTCTTAGCAAGACTTCCCGAAAGTCTGGTGCCTCCTGCTCAGTGGAGCTGTTTGTGGTCCTCCTCTCAGCCCTGCAGAGACATTTGCCCGTGGTCACTTCCGTTCCACTGACTTCTCAGCATCCATCACCTCCTCCTGTCCCCGCCCTGCCTCCTGGGATGACCTGATGCAGTCTCAGTGTTTCCATTACATCCTCTTTCTTTATTAGGGCACATTCATAGTGTTTTATAATATTTATTTATGCTAATCATCTCTGCTTGACTATAAGTTCCTTCATGCAGGAAAATTATACTTGCCATAGTTGAATCTTGGAAGAGAGTAGGAAGACCCTGCCCTCTGTGTCTGGGGATGGAGAGATCCTGCCTCCCCTTCCTGAGCAGGGCCTGTCACTGGCATCTGCTGCAAGACCAGTGCCAAGTGCTAGTGAGCCCACTCCATTGGTGTCCTTCACCAGCCTGCGCTGGCTCCTGTCCTGCAGTCCTGCGGTCCTTCTGCTGGCATTGGCTTTCTGCTAAGAAGCCAAGTCTCCATTAGCACCTGAGTGCTAGTTCTTGCCTATTCTGTCTCCTTTCTAGAGCTGAACTTTTCTCTCTGTACCCAGAATGCTGGCTGTGTTGGAACAGCCCCGCAGTGCAGATATAGACATGCTGGCTATCTGGAGAACTCTGTTACAACCTAGGGCCCATCCGGATTCTTCTTCTTTAGCACAGACATCATTGTTTTGTGATTATCATTTGGAAAATGACTCAGTGGCACATTTCTGGACAGAGTGAGATGAATGTGTTAGGACACTGGATTGTTGTGAGGGGACGGACCAGCAGTAGCCTTGGTCAGTTGTCCCACTCACCCGAGAATGATTCGAGGAGATGGAGATGAATGCGCACACCTGGCCCCTCCCCAGAACCCTTCAATAAGCTCTGGGGGTGAGACCCAGGAGCTATTTGTAAAGCTGGCCAGGCAGTTCTCGTGGGAAGAGAATGAGGACAGGGGCCGGGGGAGCTGTGGGGATGGATCTGGGAGACAGGTGGGAATAAAGGACGGTCAAAAACCACACGCTCATCTGGGAAAGGGAAATGACATTAGTGCAGAAAAGTGTAAGATTCAGTGAATTTTAACAAACTGAACACATTCGTGTAACCCCTGTCATTAACAAATCGAATGCTACCAACACCTCAGCTGGCCCTGGGGACCCTCTGCCAGTGAGTAACCACCTCTAAGGTAACTGCAGTTCTTTTTGTCTCCATCGATTTGTTTTTTATGCTTTTGAATGTCATATAAATGATGTCGTGTAGCACAGCTCCTGAGTTTGGCTATATGTTCTGCATGGAATAAATTATGTCTGTCAAATGGTGATTTCAGGTATACAAAAATGATACAGGGAAAGTTGCTGGAGATACTGGGGGCTGGCAGTGGATATTTTATTTTTAATACCATTTTCATTTTGTAATAGTTTAAGAATCACAAGAAGTTGCAAAATTAGTACAAAAAAATTCCTGTATACCTTTCACCCAGCTTCTCCCAATGATAATATATTACACAGCAGTATTACACTGTCAAAACCAGGTAATTGATGTTGGTTATAATCCTAATTCAGCAGTCTGTGTTATCATTGAAATATAATCATTAAATATATTTTAAATGATTAAATATAATCATTAAAATGTTGGAGTATTACTTTGACGGGGAAATAAAAATTTACATGAAAGTTAAAATTTTCAGATTGAAAATCATAAAGAAGATTGAAAAGTCAGCAGCTTAGATTTAGAATAAATAAGTTCAAGTTGAAAATTAAATTTGTATTCATTTGACAAATAGTTACTGAATACTTTTTGTAAAGTGTTGTGCAAAGTACTGGCTATATACTACTTTTATATGGTTCAACATACCCTATAAATTTATAATGTTTGGCTACTTTTATATACAATCTACTTTATTAAATGACCTGTTTACTAAAAGCACTTGAACACGTTGATGCCTTGTAATAGTTTTGTGATAAATTCTTTTTACATTTAGCACAAAAGTCTGGCATGACTTTATTATTCATAAAATTAAAAACTAGCTCTGGTTTAGTGTCAATCCATTTCAGTATCTTTTAGGAACATGCATATTTTCTTTATGTTAGAAAACAAAAATTGACTCTTGCTTGCAATCAGTAGTAAGGATGACAGGACTCGGGTGCTGTGGACACAAACTGATACTACAGAGGGCTGAGGGAATTTCTTCTGTTTTTACAGATCGCTGACCTTTCTCTCTCTTGTAGGCTATTCCAGTACAATTTCCCAGGTGAGAGTTAACTCTGACTTTATCTTTCCAGGCATCGCTCTGCCCTCCAAGACACAGCCAAATCTTCTAAGGATAGGGATGTTGAAAAAGAGCGAATAAGAGTGTTTGAAGGAAGAACCAGTGGAGACATTCTTGTGTTGTACAATCTTAGTAAAAGTTATCAAAGCTTTTTCCAGAAGATCACTGCTGTGCAAGATATTAGTCTGGGCATTCCAAAAGGAGAGGTAATGAAGCTTCTATTTTTACTCTCTTCTGTTGTGAACCTGGGTAACTCTAATTGCTGATCTGCTTGTGTTATTCTCAGAATATCTGAAATTGGAGCCAAAACAGTCTCCAACTTTCAGGAATTTCTAAAAAATATATAGAAGCAGAACCTTGATAGAGGGTCTGTTGGCTCTTTCCACAGTGAGAACTTCGCTGATTGATTGATAGAGTTCATTTTGTTTCATAATTTTTAAAACTTCATGTGATTGGGGAATTTTAATTATTGGTTGGGCTATGAGATAACTTTTTATTGAGTGCAAATATTTTATGAATCTAATTAATTAAGGAAACCACTTTCATCTCTTACCTGGCCTTCAGTACTCTTTAAATGTCCAGTTAAATCAATCTGATGAAATGCTTCTCTGAAAAGGTAAAAAACACCCACCCAATATAGCGATAGCTCAGAGATTTTTTTTTTGCATGGATATGGCATTAAATCTAGTAACAATGTTAAATCAGAACTGACAGAAGCCATATAAATTGTTCCTGATTTGTGTTCAATGCATAAAGGGAAATCAATTCTGGAAATGATTACCTTTAATTAACTGTTAAAAATAAAAGGATACTTGTATTCATATTGTTCCAAGCTCCTGAGAAATTCAATGCAGGTTATATTGTCATCTGATTGGTATTCATGTTCCACTTGTGAGCTGAGAGCAGGCGTTTCAGATATGAGCATTCTGAGCTAAAGAGAAGCCAAGAGACCAAACTGAAGTAACGCAGGAGTATCCTTACTCCCTGGGCTATGGGTTCTGGTAGAATAGAACAAAATGTTAAGGGAGGATTTTTGTGCAGTTGTCGTTTGCTGCTGCTCTAAGACTGGCTATGCTATCTTACCCATCACGTTGAACTGTTTTTACCCTTGCTTTAAGAATCCGTATTAGTTTTGCCACTACCTCTCCATGGTAGTTTTATGCAAAAGGGAGATGTAGGTGCTAAGGACAAACTGCTCCTCCGCCTTCTGCAGGTTCACTGCAAGTCACTGCCAAAAGGCAGATTCATAGGAAGAAGGCATACAATCTATTTGATCACAGTTTCACGTGACATGGGAGCCTTCAGAATACAGAGCCAAAGACACAGGAGAAACTCAGTTTTTATGCTTAGATTCAACAAGGTATGGACAGCCATGTAGAAATATGATTGGATAAAAAGAGTATGATCTAATCCTGGTAGACCGAGTGGGGAAATCCAGCAAGGCCTGTCTGTCTAGATTCTTCTCGGCCTCTCTGAACAGCATTCCTTCCTTCTGCGTATGGGGCAGGGCCCGCTCTGGAATGGGGATGCTATGTCCTTCAGTCAAATAGGGTAGGTCAGATAATTTTGTTATGGGCAGTTTTTACACAGAAGGGTCAGTGAGGCGTGGGAGTTAAGAATAGTATTTTTAGGTTTTATGGCTGGCTTTGGGGAAAGAGGGTTCTGATTTCTTTGACCCACCGTGGGGAAGAGGGATTCCAGTTTCTAAGGCTAGACTCAGGAGAGAATGGGACGGAGAGACGGGAGAGTAGGACGTCAGAGGGAAGCTTTTGCTTTAGAGGCTGCTTCTGAGACGGTTTTTGGAGTATCATTTCTAAGCGTCAACAGGGGAAAGACAAAAACTTGGAAAACTTTAAAAGAATGATGCTCCAGGTCTCTGAAATGATCTGCAATGCCATTTAAACCTGGGTCTTATTCTCTAAGCTTTTACTAGTATCACAGTTTATTACCTAGATGGAAAGTGCTATGCAAGAGCCTGTGGAAAATACAGAGATGCCTAAGATACAGTCCCGAGTCGATTAACGATGAGGATAGTTCTGAGAAATGCATCGCTGGGCTATTTCTTCATTGTGCAAACATCATATAGTTCGCAATCCCAGGTGATATAGGTATAGCTATACCTGGGCTATCTGGTATAGCCTATTGTTCCTGGGGGCCAAACCTGTACAGCATGTTATCGTACTGAATACTGTAGACAGCCATAACACAATAGTCAGTATTTATGTATCTAAACATAGAAAAAGTATAGTAAAAATACTGGATCATAATCTTATGGACCACCATCACATATGCAATCTATCATTGTCAAATGTCATTATGTGGTGCATGACTGTGTATCCCTCTCCCTGTAGGAATTAATTGGGTAGGAAACAAAATATCATAAGCATATACAGTGTCACATGACAACATGAGCATTGTCCCAAGGCAGGACAACACTAAAAGGCACATGAGTAGCATTGTCTTCAGTGCCATAAGTCCAGAGAGGGTGACTGGGCAGGGAGGGAAGAGGAGTGGAATGACAGGGTGTGCGGGGAGAGCTTTATTAAAAAGCTGGGTGTGTATCTAAGCCTTAAAGCATAGACATAGTCTGGACAGGCTGATGGTGGTACACACTGGAACACCCAGCTCAGCTATGGTCTGTCTGTCAGCAGTGACGTGGGACAGGGCAGGTCTGGACCAAGATGGGTGCATATTTCAGATGGTGGGAGAGATCCGGGGGAATTGGGAAAAATGTGGCAATTGAAGTAGGTAGCAATTCATGGAAGCAGTGAAATCCAGAGATACAAAGAGTTATGTGGTAGGTAAGACGTGGTGACAGAAAATCCAGAAGCAGTCATTTTCCAAGGTTTAAGGAGCCAGGAAGCCAGTAAGTAGCAGCACTCAGCCATCAGAAAACAGCTGTCTTGGAAGGGGATTGCCAAGAATCAGAGAGACAGTCTGCAAGGTGGGTTCCAAGGCAAAGTATCCACTGAGGTATAAAATAGAGACATATTCTAGAAAAGTGAGCAAGAAAGCTATTTTTCACATGAACTGGAAGGCAGAATGGGGCAAAAAAATATGTTGACATGATGCTCAGTGTCAGAGTATAGAACTAAAGGTCATCTTTTTTTTTTTATTATTATTATTCCAAGGTATTGTGAGGGTACAAACATTCTAGTTACACTTCATGTCTTTGCCTTCCCCAAATGCAGGTTAAAGGCGTGCCCTTCCCTCCCTTCAGTGCTCCCCGTGTCCCCTAGTTGTA
>CAUYSK010004267.1:0-27342 GCA_963575035.1 Avahi laniger | reverse complement strand
CAGCTACTTGGGAGGCTGAGGCAGTAGGATCGCTTGAGCCCAGGAGTTTGAGGTTGCTGTGAGCTAGGCTGACGCCACGGCACTCGCCCCAGGCAAGAAAGTGAGACTCTGTCTCAAAAAAAAAAAAAAAAAAAAAAAACTCTCAAAAAATTAGGTATAGAAGGAACATACCTAAACACAATAAAGACCATATATGGCTAACATCATACTGAATGAGGAAAAGCTGAAAGTCTTTCCTATCACAATGGGAGCAAAACTAGATAGCCCACTTTTACCACTCCTATTCAAGGTAGAACTCGATGTCCCAGCCAGGGCAATTAGGCAAAAGATAGAAAATAAAGGGCACCCAAATTGAAAAACAGGAAGTAAAATTGTCCCTCTTTGCAGAAGACATAATGTTACATAGAAAAACCTAAAGACTCCATGAAAAAAAACTTAGAACTAATAAAAACATTTAATAAAGTCACATAATACAAAATCAACATACAAAAATCAGTGCTAATAGTGAACTATCTGAAAAAGAAATCAAAAAAGCAATTTCATCTACAACAGCTACAAAAAAAATACCTAGAAATAAATTTAACCAAAGAGATGAAATGTTTTATGATAAAAACCACGAAACCCTGTGAAAAAAATTGACGTGGTCACAAAAAAAAAAAAAAAGAAATGTATCCCATGCTAATGGATTGGAAGATTTAATATTGGTAAAATGACAATATCACCCAAGCAATCTAAAGATTTAATGCCATCTCTATCAAAATATCAATGACATTCTTCACAGAAATAGAAAAACAAATCCTAAAATTTGTATGAAACCATAAAAGACCCCAAATAGCCAAAGTAATACTAAGCATAAAGTACAAAGCTGGAGGCATCACACTAGATGTCTTCAAAATATACTAAAAACTATAGTAAACAAAATAGCATGTTATTGGTATAAAAACAGACACATAGACCAATGAAACATAATAGAGGATTCAGAAATAAATCCACATATTTACAACCAACTGATTTTCAACAAAGGTGCCATGAACACTCATTAGAGAAAGAACACACTCTTTAATAAATGGTGCCAAGAAAACTGTATATTTATATGCAGAAGAATGAAACTTGACACCTGTCTCTCACCATAAACAAAAATCAAATCAAAATAGATTAAAGACTAAACATAAGATCTGAAACTATAAAACTACTACTAGAGAACATGAAAAATGCTTTAAGATATTAGTCTAGGCAGACATTTTATTGATAAGATTTCAAAAGCACAGGCAACAAAAACAAAAATAAGCAAATGGGACTATATGAAACCAAAAGGCTTCTGCATGGCTAAGGAAACAATCAACAGTATGAAGAGATAATTTGTAGATGGGAGAAAATATTTGCATACTATTCATCAGACAAGGTACAAATATCTAGAATATACAAGGAAGCATAACAACTCAACAGTAAAAATAAACAAAAACCTGACTTTAAAATGGGCAAAGGGTCTGAATAGACACTTGTCAAAAAAAGACATACAAATGGCCAATAAGTATACAATAAAATTCTCAATATCACTAATCATTAGGTCAATATCACTAATAATCAGAATGATGCAAATCAAAACCACAATGAGATATGATCTCACCCCATTAGAATGAGTTTTATCAAAAGAACAATAAGTAACAATGCTGGCAAAGATGCAAAGAAAAGGGAACTCTTATACACAGTTGGTGGTAACATAAATTAGTACAGGCATTATGGAAAACAGTGCGGTGGTTCTTCAAAAAACTAAAAGTAGAACTACCATATGATCCAGCAATCCTTTTTAGACTTTTCAAAAAACTGAAGAGAAAGGAACACTCTCTCACTCATTCTACGAGGCCAGCATTACTCTGATAACAAAGCCAGAAAAAGACACTACAAGAAAAAAAAGCTACAGACTAATATCCATTATGAACATTAATGCAAAAATTCTCAAGAAAATACTAGCAACCAATTTCAGCAACAAGTAAAAGGATTATATGGCATGACCAAATAATATAACTATTCTGGGAAAAATAAAAAATGTACCAGTCCCTTCCTCAGAAGAGGAAGTAAAGTCCTTGAGTGATTTTTCACTCTTCTCTTGATATCCCATACCTTAAATACTATGATGTAAAATTAACAATACTGAAATATTGATATAAACTCAATATATCTTAAGTTACATGATAAAAGAATAAAAGAGGGAAAGAAAAGATATTTGCATTATATACATATGTGCATACAAATGCATTTTTAGCAAAATAGAAATATTGATGACAATTATAATCCTCATTTCTGTAACTGGTCCTGTGGTCATCACTGCTGTTTATAACTACCTTCTTCTATTACTTATTCTGTATTCTCTTTGCTTTCAACAAGCACCTCAGCTGGTTTTGGTTCATTACCTGGTGGAGTGACCCAAACCTTCATTCCCAAAAGGTATGGGCCTCTTGTAGTCCTGCCTGGATTGGATCAATAGTTTCCCATTGATCTTAGCAGGGCATGGTAATACTAAGAGAGGCCCTAAAGACCTCCTGCATATCAGACATACTCTTTCTTACCTCCATTATGGAGCAGTCCAACTTCCAGTTTTCCCCTGGTAGTTTGATCAGTCACCCCAGCTAGCATCATAACTCCCTTTTTAGCTCATTGACTCAGACATATGAGGAGTTTTAACTTCCAGTTCAGTGGAATCATTGTGTCTCCTGGTAGAAGTATTGCTCCCTCTGGAATGCATACCTCTAGGCCAGCAGAGCATAAAGCCATGGAAACAGGAAACAAAAATTTTTCTAGTGGGTCACTAGAGGTAATGGTGAGTGCCACTCTTAATTCTACCCTTTGATTCCTAGACCCGTGAATCCTGGCTATGGGAGAAATGGTAATATATATTGGATGCTGATTCAGACCATACATAGCCTTCTGGAGAAACTTGCGCCAGCCCTGCAAAGTATTGTCATCTGGCTGATGTAACTGTGTGTTCAAAGGGCCATTACAATGTTCTATCAAACCAGCTGCTTCAAGATGATGAAGAACATAGTAGGATATTCCATGAACATGAGCCCATTGCCACACTTCTTTGGCTGTGAAGTGAGTTCCTTATTCAGAAGCAATGCTGTGCGGAATATCATGATGGTAAATAAGGCATTGTATAAGCCCATGGATGGTATGGTAGTTTTGGCAGAATCTCTGTGTGTAGAGAAGACAAATCCATATCCAGAGTTTCTATCCCAGTAAGGATAAAACACTGCTCCTTTCATGATGGAAGGGGTCCAGTGTAATCGACCTCGCACCAAGTCACTGACAGATCACCCTAGGTGATGATGCCGTATCAGGAGCTTATTGTTGGTCTCTGCTGCTGGCTGATTGAACACTCAGCAGTGGCTGTAGCCAGGTCAGCCTTGCTTAGCAGAAGTCCGTGTTACTGAGCCTGTGCATAACCTCCATCCTTATTCCCATGGCCACTTTGTTCATGAGCCCATTGGGTGATGACAGGAGTGGCTGGGGAAAGAGACTGACTGGTATCCACAAAATGGGTCATCCTAGCCACTTGATTATTAAACTCTTCCTCTGCTGAAGCTATCCTTCAGTGGGCATTCAAATGGGACAGAAATATTGTCACACCCTTTGACCATTCAGAGAGGTCTATCCACATCTCTTTCCCAAATTTCTTTGCCATTAATTTTCTAATCACGTTCCAAGTCCTTGATCATCCAAACCATTGGCTACAACCCATGAGTCAGTACATAATTGCACATCTGATCATTTGTCCTTCCAAGCAAAGTGCACAGCCAGGTACACTGCTCAAAGTTCTGGCCACTGAGAAGATTTCTCTTCCCCACTTTCCTTCAGGAATATTCTAGAAAGGTGCCATAGTGCTGTTTTCAGGTGGTGCCTGCATATCATGCAGAACCATCTGTAAATCAGGCCCTATGCTCTCCTCTCTGTCAACTGATTATAGGGTGTCTTTGGGGATGAGGTTTTGAAATATGCCTTTGAATAAACATATCAAATAACTTTAATATGCCCTGAATTTTTATCTATAGATATAGGTTGATAGTTAGCTATCCTTGGAGGAATATGACTTGACCCATAGTATAACTAATTATACTAAGATGCCTTATAAGTGAGTTTTATCATTTTATCAGGAAGACCTCTAGATTTGACTGAACATTTTCAAAAAAATAGTGAAATGTATATACAGAGAAGAGCAATATAAAGATCACAATAATGACATTCATGCTCAAAGTACAGGAATGATTGTCACAAATATCTGAATTATATTCCAATTTCATTTTCTGGCTTCAGGCAATCAAGATGTCCTCTCTGTTTCTGCTTTCTCAAGTATTAGAATGGAGGAAATGCTATAATTGGCATTAAATAAAATATTGATGACTGCCCATTCATAACTTAAGTAATTAAGCTCTCAATAAATCCTGCCAGTTCTCAGGTTTGTAGGAGTTGATTACTGAGCTTGTGTTTCTGGTCTCCTTCTTACTGCCTGCCCCCTGCATTCCAGTGCTCATTAGCACCCACTCCCGAGAGTGGGCAGCAAATGGAGGAGAAGGTGGATTTCGTGTCAATCAATCATGAATCACTTCTTAATAGCTCTGCTCATTTCTTGCATTGAGAGAAACAGTAAGAAGCATGGGGACAGGACATCATTGTGATTATATAGAACCAGAAAAATATAGTTTGCCAGTATGTACAGAGTGAATATGGCTACTCCATACAGGCTTGCTGACTAGATGACTTTGACACATGCCAATAAAGTGAGTGTGTAGTCCTGGAAAGCAGTGGAATTACATTTGCTAGCATTTATTCTTTTTTCTGCTAAAAATATAGCTTAAATGATGATTTTGCTTCAACAGGAGGTGAAGAGTATCACGATGTAGTTTCTAAAGTGATGTATAGGGATTTAAACATATCATTCCACTATCACATTCCCAGGTCCTAATAATAGGATGATATACTATATTATATTTATATAGTTAAAAGTACAGGTTTGGGCTCCAGAATGCCTGGGTTCAAATTCTAACTGTGCCCTTAGCCAGTTAAATTTGAACAATGAGCTTTACTTCTCTGTACCTCAGTTTTCACATCTATCATTCAAAAAAAAACCCTGTGGTTTTTGAGATTAAATGAAGTAATACATGAAAAGCCCTTGGAAACAATTATTGTTAAACACATGTTAGCTATTTGGTATATTTTAAAAGAATTTTTCCATATTATCTTGTGTGATGATTTTAAATTTAAATAAGCATTATCTTTTTCACTAAAGTTCTCCTCTAATTAAAAAAATATTTAATATTCATTCTATCTACCTAGAAAATATAAAAAATAACATATAAAGAAATAAATATGAAGGAATAAAATATGAAGAAAATAAAACCACCCAAACCTCCACCCAAAACCATTAGCCACTCTTAATGGTTTTGTGTATTTTCTTTGTTTTTTTTAACTTTCTGTGCATATTTTTACCTTATTGAGATAATCGGTTCAAACTTATGAGATGGCAATACTGAAATTTTAGACCTACAAAAATGGCAATTTCATCTCATATATAATGTTGTGCCTTGCCTTTCTGTTTATTTATTTTATATTTTATATGTCTATATATAAACATTAATAATAAACTAGACAATGGAGATCATTATTCCCATTTTATGTTTTTAGAAACTAAAGCTCAGTATAGCTACATAATTTATCCTAAGATAGATGATTTGCAAGTGTTGGAGGCAATAATAAGGTCTGAGTCATTCATTTAGGGGAAAATGCGCTTTCCCTTACAGCAACTCATCTTTTAAAATTATTAGTTGAAAATATAGATCATAAAATGGAATGTGATAAATAAGAATACTATTCTTTTTATTTCCAAAAAGCATCATATCCGATCTTCTGTCTTTATAAACTACTCATCTTCTATTTCATTTTTCCATTTGACTCACTCTCCAAAAAAATGCTTGAAGCCTCCTCATTGTCAACTCATCAAAGGTCACATGTTAAATACTTAAAAATACGTGCTTAGTGTTTTATAATCACCACAATACAAAGACTATAATGATCTCATCACCAAAATTATCGAGATTTTTGCTCTGTTTCATCTATCCTTTTTTCTTAGCTGAAATATTTTAAAGCAAATTCCAGATGTCATTTTACCATTTATTTTAGTAAACATGTCCAAAAAATAGAAACATTTTCTCCTATAATGCTAAAGCCATTGTCACACACAATAAAGTTAACAAAATACCTAAGTAAAAGTTAATACTCAAGTTATATTCAAATATTTTTGATTGACTAAAAAGATAATGTTTCACAGGGAGGCTGAGGTAGGAAGATTACTGGAGCCCAGGGGTTGGAGGATGCAGTGAACTGATTGAATCACTGCACACCAGCCTGGGTGTCATGAGACCGCATTTCAAAAAAAAAAAAAGTTTCAGTTGATTTTGTGACTCACAGTTCATATCCGTTCTCCCTTACATTGCAATTTGGACGAGTCTTCCAGGATGCATTAAGATGGCATTAAGAGTGTAGAAGATTTATTAGGGGTTAAACAAAAGAAAAAAAGAAAAGAAAACAGGATTGGGTAGGAGGACCCCGACAGCACTATGATGCAGTTGTAGCAAAATTTCTGCCAGACCAACAGAAAACTCTGGAGCCCATTAGAGACGTCCCATCTTGGAAAGAAACGGTGTACTCATGCTCCACATTCTTGCTCACTCATTAGCTACAGCAGAGAAAAAAGGCTGAGGAGAACCTACAGGAACTCACATCTGGAGCCTGTCAGAGGGGTGGGGAACCTGTGGCCCCAAGGCCACATGTGGCCCTCCGGATCCCCAAGTGCAACCCCTCACCTGAATCCAAATTTCACAGAACAAATCCCTTTAGTAAAATTTGGATTCAGTCAAAAGGCTGCACTCAAGGATCCAGAAGTCCAAATGTGGCCCCAGGGCTTCAGGTTCCCCACTCCTTATCCTCTATATTTCTGATAAACTGAAAGTTACCTATGAAAGCTTGGTTGGATTAAGGTTCAACATTTTTGACAAAAATACTTCATAGGTGCTGCTTGAAATTCATATTGTATTCATGTATTAGGAGACTGATTCCTCTATCATAACATTACCCTTCAATTTTTTATTCAATCATTTTAAGCAATGATAACCATTATATTATTAGGAATTACAAAATCATGATTTTATAATTCTATCACTTTTTCTACATTTATGAGCATAAAATCTTCTGTAAAGAATAACTTTCTCTTATCAATATGAACTACTTGGTTACCTTAAAGGAAGCTGTACAGAGAAAACAAAACAAATGCCTGTTTTCCTTCATATGGCCAATTCACATAATAAGGAGTTGTGTCCTAGTTACTTCCTATAACCAATGAATTGCTGGCTTTATTTTGTGTTTTTATTTATATTGCTTTTGGTTTTCTCATTTTTATTTAATATTATGAACTCATGGGTTTTGTTTTGACCCGTATTTGAGAATATTTATTGAATAAGAAGAAGACATTTAAGTATAAAATTTGAAATTAACCCCTTTAATCTGTTACTCTACAAATTTTATTGATTGATTGATTGATTGATTGATTGACCAGGTCTCACTCTGTCCTGGCTAGAGTGCAGTGGCATCATCATAGCTCACTGCAACCTCAAAGTCCTGGGCTCAGATGATCCTCCTACCTCCACCTCCAGAGTAGCTAGGACTACAGGAGTGCACCACCATGCCTGGCTAATTTTTTAATATTTTGTAGAGATGAGGTCTCACTATGTTGCTCAGCCTGGTCTCAAACCCTTGGCCTCAAGTATGCTCCTGCCTTAGCCTTTCAAAGAGCTAGGATTACAGGTATGAACCACCACACACCCAGCCTCCACTAAAATTTTGATGAAAATAATGAAGCCTTTTGCTCCCCAAAACTACTAAATGCACAAATAAGTAGAATTCTATATTTACCCATAGACCTCCCCCACACATTGAAATTAAAAACTACTCCTCTAAATAATGCTTATTACTTTGTAAACTCAGTACATTCTCTTGTCCATTATAATAATATAGGTCAAATTATAACAGTTCCCATTCCTCCAGTTAAGAACCTCTCCTGTGCTTTGTATTTTTTTAATTTGTAACTTTTCATTTTGAAATTAATTGCAGCTTATAAAACATTGCAAAATACAGTGCAAAGAATTTGTGAATACCCTTCACCCACCTTCCCTGGAACAAAGACTTGGTGACTATTTTGGACCATGTGGCAACCTTGAGAAGTGATGTCACTAAGGATAGTGGAGTAAAGGATCAAAGGAACATGGGTTCTGAATAATTATGGAGCTGCTAGACCAGCTGAGGACTGCCTGCTCTGGACGTCTTATTGGAGGGAAAGAAATAAACCTCTTTTTGTGTAGCCACTATGTTGGGCTTTCTGTTATAAGCAGACTAATTTCTTCTTAACTGATACCTAAAGGCTTCTCGTGCCCCATCCCCATTACTATCATTCTAATAATGTCCTGTAATATTACATATTGTTTTACTGCATATTGACCCTTTCCATGTTGTATTTTCCATAATATTGTTGAGAAGGAATTATATTTGGAAATATGGCTTCTGGATATTCATACTAAGCAGCCATTATAACTTTTATACACAGTTATACAGGTTTATATACTTTCTAAACCCAATAGATCAGTAATGATAAGTATACCTTTATTATATGTAATCTCTATCCCAAATTATCTTTGAACTAGAATACCTATCTTATGCTTTGAAATCAAATGTGCTTGGACTATTCAGTAGCTCTCCATGTAGTCAAAATGTATCACAAATTCCCTATATTCTAATAGTATCATTTGATCATTACCGCATGGTTATAAGGTAGACAGGATGGAAATTATTGCTATTTAATGACTAAACTGTGATAAGAGACAGCAAAATAACTTTCTCATGGTCTCATGCTGGTGAGTTATAGAATCAGAATTAGAAAATATTGTTTCTGTCCTTTGCTCTACATCTACTCTTTAATATATAGCAGAAAAAGCATCTATATATAATAAAAACCCATATGGAATATTTTTTAAAATATTGAATTTCAACACATGATAATTTCTAAATCCTTTAAATCGCGTTATTTTCAGTGCCTCATATATTATTTATTTACTTTCAAAATAAGTCATTTCAAAATAAGTACTAAGGGTTTAAATACATATTATCAGGTAACATCTCTGTAACAGCAAAGAAATCACATACTTCAATTTAATCTATGTCCTGAATGATTAGTAAAAATGAAGCCATATTATTTTTTATGTTTGTAGCCAAGTTGATTGTGATTTCCCATTTCTGTAAGTTAATTGAAACCAATAGGATAATATTACTTATTCCACAGTATTCCATAGTATATTTTTTACACCATGAATACAATGTAATTTTAACAACAAGAATTACTGTGGCTAATGCTTACTTTTTGCTTCTTATTATAATTCATAAATCATACACAGATTTTAAATAAATTTTACTTGGTTAATTTGCAAAAGCTGTTTAGCGAAGTGTCCAAGGTGAGCTGTAATAATCACATGAGTGTTTTCACTAACAAAAAGATAGGTATGTTGTTTTTATTATAACAACACACACACCCATATAATCAGAATATTCTGTAACTAAAGTAGAATTTATATGTTTACTGGGAGATGAGATAATTACTCTAGAATTGCCATGGAAACAAGGACCTTTTAAGGCAGTCATCATTGAATCTTTATGACCGTTTATATTACTATCTCCCTATGTTTCAAATTTGCTTATATAGAAGTGCTGCTAGACTGCTAAAATAATTCACAAATTATTACATAGTTATTACCTTGAATTTGGTTCCCAGAAATGCAAAATTCATGCCTGCAAAGAATATGTCTGAGCATTCTTTTCTCATTTACCATGTGTTTGGTAATGCAGTAAAAACATTGCTAGCATTTATCATAGTATATAATGTAGAATACATATGATTTTCCTCATTTGTTGGTTTTTTTCTTTTTTGTCACATGTACCAAGATGGCTTGACTGAGAAATTAACTTTGCTTTTTTCCCTCACTATTGTGAACTCAGCATTAAAAATTTTATGAAAAGAGAGAGATTTTCCCATCCTCATTCCCTCAAAAGGAGGAGCCAGGGCTTTGGATCTCAGAGATCTGGGTTTCCCTGGATCCACAATAGAGGACTTTGATGTTAAAATAAAGGATTCAGAAAATACTGTTTTTGAATTAGAGGAGGGTAAGAATACTTAGTGTCAAATGAGTAGATATATATTGCCCTAGAAAGCGTTGGGGTTCTTGAGACCGTTAGCATTTTACTCTTCATGCAGGACTCCAGAAGTGGCAGAGCCTCCAAACAGTATGACTGTGTGTATGTGTGGCACAAGGCATGATGTTCTGGGACCAAGGAGAAAGCCCTGCATCAAAATTAGACAAGGAGAGTGTGGATGTTGTTAGCAGAGAAACTCAGTCTCAAATGGATCACGCAAACTGAGCAAGGAGAAAAAGCAGACTGAGTCCACTAGAGCTGTGCTGTCTAACATGGTAGCCACACCCACATATGGCTGTTTAAATTTGAATTTAAATGGGTTATAATGAGATAAAATTAAAAATCTAATTTCTCATTCAGACTAGCCACATTTCAAATGCTCAGTGGCCACCTGTAGCTAATGGCCACTATATTAGACCTCACAGAAGAGATCATTTCCATCATCACAGAAAGTTCTACTGGACATATTTTCCCTAGACCCTATGCCATACTAAGGAAGGTAAAAATTAAAATGACTGAGATTAAATTTCACATTAATATCTGATTTAGAAAATTAAGAAACATGGCATTTATTGGATGCCCGGTTTTGAGGAAAAAATTATTATTGTTCTCATTAGACGTTCTCTCTTTCTTCCTCCCTTCCTTCCTTCTTTCCTTCTTTCCTTCCTTCCTTCATTTCTTTCTTTTTTTTCCTTCTTTCTACCTTTTCCCCCTGAAAATGCATTCCTATAATTCTCAAAATGTCATGTGAAAAGTTCCCACAACAAAAAAGAAAAGTAAAAAAGTTCATGTGGCATCTCATATTGTAATGAACTATACTTAAAAGCAGGTATTTCCTTAAAAGTTAGTGTTTTGTCTTAAATTTGATATGAACGTTGCCTTTCTGGTACCTGCAGATTAAAAGAAGAGGGGAAAAAAAGACCTCCCTCTGAAAACAACTAGAAAAAAACAGAAAAAAAGGTATAAAAGAAACATTTGTTTGAAGGATTTGGACATCTTTGTAGGCAGCAAGGAAAGGAGATATGACTACAGAAGTGAGTCAAGCGTTCAGGCCCTCTTTACCCTAGAAATGTTTACTAATGCTGACAGCAGGTGTTTACTAATGCAGACAGTATTACCATTGAGCTTCAACCAGACTCATAGGTATGGAAGTAGTAGAATTGGAATTTACAGAACACCGAAGAGGAGGTTCCCTGGCAAACACCACAAAGCTCCAATGGGAACTTTAATAAAGGGCCCCACACTAAGAATAAGGGTAAACCACAAATGGATCAGCCCTCACAGGGATGAATGAAAGCTCAGCTTTAAATTGTGTTAATACTTCAGTGAATTGAAGTAATCTGGAATTATTAATACATCTAACGTAGTTGTCTGCCAAAAATAAACTAAGTTTTTTTCTGGAAGAATATATAATAATATCTTCCAGGGCTTCAAATTTTCTCTGCAATGTCTCACATATAATGACTAGAACTTACTCAAAATAAGCGAGATTACAAGGAGATAAGTTTATATGACCCAAACTCTACAGATATAATAGATTATTTCTCACAAGAAATTCAAATAATGAAGATACCAAAAACAAATTTTACAAAAATTATGATTATTACGGCCAAGTAAGTAAAAGACAAAATTGAGAATTTTGAAGGAAAACTGAAAATGTTTTAAAAAGTGAAAATTCTAGAACTGAAAAAGATAACAGAAAAAATTAAGCATTCAATGAATGAGTTACCGTTGAAGAGGGACTAGTAAACTAGAAGATAAATTAGAAAAAAATATTCTGACTAAAGCACAGATATTGAAAAGAATGAGAAATGTAAAAAAAGGCATATGAGAAATATAAGACATGATAAATAGGCATAATATATATTTATCTGAAGCTATGTATGGATGGAAAACAAAGAGAATGAAGCAGAAACAATAATTAAAGAGAAAATGGCTGAGAACACTCCAAATTTGGCAAATGGTATTAAGCAATAGATTCAATAAGCTCTATGAAATCTAATCAGGATAAACAAAAACAATAACAACATCAAAAAACTACCTAGAAACATCATGGTAAAACTTCTGAAAACCAAAACAAAGAAAAAGAGCTAATGTCACCCCACTCTCCCTAGCTCTGTGGTAGCCTTGAAAATCAACAGCTTTGCAACTAGAGTGTCTTGAAAACCAGTAGCCTCACTTCCACTAAAAGAGAAAATATTGATTTGGAGCTCCTCAAAAGATCCATCCCAGACAAGTGTCACTATTTAACCCTTTTGGCAGTTCACAGTAAAGCTCTATTCTCAGAGCTTGTGTTTTTGTGACCTGACTCAGAGCTGTGAGATCAATGTTATTTCCAGTGCCTTTGCCAAAAAAAAAAAAAAATCAACAATTCTTTAATACTGTAGCTGCTTGAGTCAGCATTATGAGTTGGGGCTAACAACTGGCTGATTAAAAATATAAAGGAAAATTTAAAAATGACAAGTCCATAGGGGACTTTGATAAACTCCAACAATACCTGGGAATCTAGAAGGTCATGCACATGCACAGAGCTGTATATGTCTAGGGTTAGGGGCTAGCCCAGGAAATACCTAAAAAAAAACCCTAACCTCATACTTGTGATTGACCTTGAAGTTCTGTGTGAGCAGGAATTAAAGGTTAAAGAAAAGTTGTAAACTGCCTGTGGAGCATTGAACGCATACCCCAACACACACACACACACACACACACACACACACACACACACACACACACCTCCTATTCAAGCTGTCAAGCCAAAGGCAGAGAGAAACTTACAATCAGCAAGAAAAATGTGGCTCATCATTATAAGGGATACTTGATAAAAATAATGCTGACTTCTCATCAGAAACAATGGAGGTGGGAAGGCAGTGGGATAACATATTCAAAGTGCTTGAAATAATAGCCAAGAATTTTATATCCAGCAAAAATATCCTTCAAAAATTAAGGAGAGGGCCAGGAGCGGTGGCTCATGCCTGTAATCCTAGCACTCTGGGAGGACAAGGCGGGTGGATTGTTTGAGCTCAGCAGTTCTAAACCAGCCTGAGCAAGAGTGAGACCCCGTCTCTACTAAAAATTAGAAAGAACTTAATTGGACAACTAAAAATATATAGAAAAAATTAGCCGGGCATGGTGGCGCATGCCTGTAGTCCCAGCTACTTGGGAGACTGAGGCAGGAGGATCACTTGAGCCCAGGAGTGTGAGGCTGCTGTGAGCTAGGATGATGCCACGGCACTCTAGCCCAGGCAACACAGTGAGACTCTGTCTCAAAAAAAAAAAAAAAAAAAAAAATTAAGGAGAAGGGTGGTTCCGCACACACACGTGTTCCGTATCATCATAGAAGTGGATAGCTGGACCGTAACGGTGTTTTTTCTTCTGCAGAGTAAAGTACTCCATGTAGATCTTGACTCTTCAGTGTCTTCCCTCTAGAATTACATAATGCTCAAAAAAGATGTCCTTCATGCTTTAAAAAGAGTTTCTTGTGAAAAGAAAAAAAAATACATGTCTTAAAGATATGACTCCAAGACCACTGTATTTTCTCCAGAAAGTCACTTGCACCAAGTTGAATATGCCATGGAAGCATCAAACATGCAGGCATCTGTTCAGAAATTTTAGCAAGGAATGATGTTTTGCTTGCAGCAGAAAGACACAACATCCACAAGCCTCTTGATGAAATCATTTTCTCCAATACAATTAATGAACTCAGTGAGGACACAGCTTGCAGTGTGGCAGGAAATGCTAATGTCCTGACTAATAAACCAAGGCTCGAAAGCATTTATTATGCTCAAAAGTATTTATTATGGTTTCAGAAGCCAGTTCCTATGAGCAGTTGGTTATAGCACTGTGTAATATCAAACAAGCTTATACATAGTCTGGAGGAAAACTTCCCTTTGGTGTTGTCTTATTGTACATTGGCTGGAATAAGGACCATGGCTTTCATCTGCATCAGAGTGGCTCTAGTGGAAATTATGGGTAATGGAAAGCCATGTGCATTGGAAATAATAGTGCTGCATCCATGTCAGTGTTAAAACAAGAATAAAAGGAAGAGGAAATGACTTTGAAGTCTTAACTTGGTTTAGCTATCAAAGTGTTAAATAAGGACATGAATGTTAGCAAACTGCTGAAAAAGTAGAAATTGCCATGTTAACAAGAGAGAACAAAAAAACAGTAATCAGAGTTCTCAAACAAAAGAAAGTGGAATAGTTGATCAAAAAACATTAGAAAGAAGAAACTAAAGCTAAGCATAAGAAGAACAAAAAAGAAGATAAATAAAAAGATAAATAGAAGACAAAACTCAGGGATTTTAGAACTCATTCAGGGTGCAATTTCTATGTAAAAGCTTTCCTAATCTTCCATCTTGAGAAAGCTTTGACTTTTTTTTAACTTGTGCAAAAGATTACATTCTGAATTGTATGCTGGTCATTTCTGTCCAATTGAATACTTTATTGTAATGATGATGATTATTTTCATGGACATTTTAATCTTATTTTTGTTGGAATAAAACTTGGAAAGAATGGTAAATTTTTAAAAAATGAAGGTGAAATTGAGACAGTCACAGAAAAACAAAAATTGACTTTGTCACTACTATTAAAATTAAATTGCTATTAATTAAATTCTAGTTGTGTTAAATTATGATGCTAAATGTGATCTGAGAATAACCACTAAAAAAAAACTCAGAAAATATAGTAAATAAGACAAAAGAATTAAAATGATATGCTAGAAAATGTCTATTTAACACAAAAGAACAGTGACAGAGGTATGGAGAAACAAATAAGTCATAAGACATACAGAAAACAATAGCAAAAGACAGGTGTAAATCCTTCCATATTAAATAGTAATTACATCAACTGTAAATGTACAAAAAACCCCAATCAAAAGGCAAAATTTTGCAGAGTAGATTAAAAATAATGAACCAACTATATGCTTTCTATAAAAGACATTGATAGGTTGAAAATACAAGGATGAAAAATATATATACCATGCAGAAAGTACCCAAAAGAGAACTAGAGTGGCTACATTAATATCAGACAAAATAAACTTTAAGAAAAAATTATAACTATAGAAAGAAGACATTTTATAGTGATAAAAATGAAAATTTCTGAAGATAAATGAACATTTATTAACATACACACCTAATATCTGAATTACAAAATCTGTAAATCAAAAATTGACAGACTCAAAAGAAGAAATAGACAATTCAACAATAACAGGTGAATACTTCAATATCCACATTCAGCAGTGGCTAGAACAACTATTTAGAAGATTATCAAGGAAATAGAGTTCTTGGACAACACTATAAACCAACAAGATATAACAGACATCTGTAAATCACTGAACCCCAAAACAGGAGAATGTACATCATATCCAACGTAAACAAATCATTTTCTAGGATAGATTATATATTAGGCCATAAAAAAGCCTCAATAAAATTAAAAGAAATAAAAATATACAAATTGAGTTCTACAACCACACTGGGATGAAATTAAGAGTCAATAACAGAAGGATTTTGTGCAATTAACAAATATATGAAAATTAAAAAATATTCTTCTAATTAATGGGTCAAAGGAAAAATCACAAGGGAAATTAGATAATATTTTGAAATGGATTAAAGTGAGATTACAACATAATACATACAAGATGTAGGAAAAGCAATGCTCATAGGGAAGTTTATAGCTGCAAATGCCTATATTAAAGAAGAAAAAAGATCTCTAATCAGTAAGTTATCCTTCCACCTTCTAAACTAGAAAAAAACGATAAAATAAATCTAACGGAAGGAGAGGAAAGAAATAATAAAGATTAGATCAGAAATTAGTGAAATAGATAACAAAAACTCAATAGAGGGAAGAGCTATGAAGCTAAAAGTTGGTTCTTTAAAATGATCCACAAAAGTGGCAAGTCTTTAGCTATAATGACCAAATGAAAAAGAAAGATTCCTAAAATCAGGAATGAAAGACTAGATATTACTACCAACCTTTGTATAAGAGAATACTATGAACCACTGTATGCCAACAAATTAGACAATATGGACAAAATGGAGAGATGCCTAAAAACACAAAAAATGCAAAAACTGGTTCAAAAAAAGGAAAAACTCTAAATAGACCTATATAGTGCACAGAGATTGAGTTCATAATCAAAAACACTTTCCACAAAGAAAATAATTAACAGGTATGTTAAAAAATGCTCAACATCACTAATCATCAAGGAAATGCAAATTAAAATCACAATGAGATATCATCTCACCTCAGTTGGAATACCAATTTTCAAAAAGACAAAAAATAGCAAATGCCGGTGAGGATGTGGAGAAAGGGGAATGCTCGTACACTGCTGGTTGGAATGTAAAGTAATATACCACTATGGAAAACAGTATGGAGGTTCTCAAACAGCTAAAAATAAAACTACCATATGATGCAGCAATATCACCACTGGCTATACATCTAAAAGAAACGAAATCAGCATATTGAAAAGATATCTGCACCCCTGTGTTTATTGCAAAAATATTCACAATAGCCAAATATGGAATCAACCTAAATGTCCATCAACAGATGAATGTATAAAGAAATTGTGGTTAATATACACAATGGAATATTATTCAGCCACAAAAAAGAATGAAATCCTGTCATTTGAAGCAACATGGATGGAACTGGAGGTCATTCTGTTAAGTAAAATAAGCCAGGCACAGAAAAACAAATACGCATATTCTCATTCATATGTAAGTGCTAAAAAAGTAGATCTCATGGAAGTAGAAAGTTGAATGATGGTTACCAGAGCCTTGGAAAGGAAGAGGGGAGCAGAGATTAAAGAGAAATTGGTTAATAGGTACAAACTCTTAGAAGAGAACATGGGTAAATCTATGTGACCCTGAGTTAGGCAATATTTTCTTAAATATGACACCAAAAGTATGAGTGGTAAAAGAGTAAAATAAGTTGGATTTTATTAACATTGAAAACTTTTTCACTTCAAAGTACACTAACAAGAAAGTGCAAAGACAACCCATTAAATTGGAGGAAATATTTACAAATTATATATCTGATAAAGGACTTCTATCTAGAATATATAAAGAATTTTCACAATTAAAAAAATAGACAAATAATCTGAGATAAAAATGGGTAAAGGATCTGAATAGATATTTCTCCAAAGAAGATATATAAATGGCCAATAAGCACAGAAAAAAAATCTCAATGTCATTTATAATTCAGGAAATGCAAATGAAATCAAAGCCATACCTGTGTTTACGCTTATGACCATGTCTCCAAAGTGAAATTCCACTGCAAGTCCAAGTGAGCCTTCAGTGACGAGAAAGGTGATTACAATGCAAACAAAAGTAGAAATAATTAAGCACTGGAAGAAAGGCCAGAAGCCATCATTCCTTGGGAAAGCATTAGGCTTCAGTCACTCGACTATCAGAATAATTATAAAGAATAAAGTGAGAATAATGGAACATGTGAAAGGCAGTGCTCCAATGAAAGCATCAATTATTATTAAGCAACAGAGTGGATTAATTATTGAAATGGAAATATTATTATTTATTTGGTTAGAAAAATCAAAATAAGTGTTAACATTCCTATTAGCCTAGGAATTAAAAGAAAGAACATAATAGTTTCTGTAACTTATTATTACAGTACAGGGGTATTATTATTATTACAGTATTATACTGTATTACTATTACCACATATAAGCTATTATAGTATTATTATTATTATTATTACCATATATGCACTTTTCATCAGGGATCCAAATTACATACAAATGTGACCTAAAGACATTCTCAGGAACGTATCTCATCTGTAACCTGGGGACTGCCTATATTCTGAATTTAGATAGTTTCAATAGATAAATATATTGAATATACTAAAAACCACTGATTTATATGTTTTAAAGGGTTGAATTTTATGGTACATGTATTATATTTCAAGAGAGGTTTTATTTAAAAAATCTACATAGAAAATTGTAACAAACTATTGAGAGAAATTAGAGAGGATGTACATAAATGGAGAAATATTAAATGTTCATGGATTGGAAAACTACCTATTAAACATAATTAAATGCTCCTCAAAGACATCTTTAGAGTCAATCAATTACAAGCTTATTATGAAATTTATATGGAAATGCAAAAGGTCAAGAAGAAATAAAAATTCTTGAAGTAGAATCAAGAAAGTAGCCATATTTTACTAGGCATGAAGATTATTATAAAATTATATCAATTAAAACATTATGATATTGGCACAAAGCAGACAAACAGATGTGCCATTGTTGTGCAGGGGGCCCCAGTGAGCCACAGAGCCCAGTATTGCTTCCATAGAATAGCTGGAAACAGTACCTGGAGGGGACAATTGCAACTAGGGGATGCCAAACAACAAATGGAAAAGGACCTTGGATTATGCCGCAGGACATTTGACTCCCTACCAGCTAGCTTGCACAGGCTCCCAGAGATTTCATTATCCTCACAATAACATGATGCCGTATTTTATACTTTTCAAACTTTTGACCTCCGCTTATCACATTATGGCAAATTTTACAGGGATTCCTCAGAGTCATCTAGGAAAGATATAATTATGGAGAGCTGACTGTTATCTGGTGGCTGGGAAAGTAGCATGTGTTAGCATAGTTTCATTTGTAAGCATCTCCCAAAAGGCCTGGCCTCCTAACCTGATTCAATCAGGAATGAGCTGCACCTCTGGGAATTCTTCATTCCCTTCAGCTACACATTCCCACACTGTTGGCCTTTCCTTGCTCTTCCAATACACAGAAGAAAATACTTCATATTTGGCCCAGGATCAGCCCTTATATTTAATGTGTTCGGCCTGACTAGATATTTATATATTGTAGCCTCCTTTGTCTTATCTTACTGCTTTCATTCAACCAATTGTCTGCCTCAATAGTTGATATTTGTCTAATGTTTCAAGTCCTATAAATCTATCTGGTACTTGACTGAAAACCCTCGATAACACTACTTAATTCATTTCCTTTACTTGAAAATAGGTATAAAAATACATCATACAAAATACTAACAGTCAAGTGAATACATAAATATGTTTTGTGAAATGTTTTCAATTATAAGGTAATATTTCCACATTAGTTAAGGTTGGATAACTGCTATAATAACCTCATAAACTTTAAATCATGTAAGCTTATTTCTCATTTATACAACAGATTAGACTGCATTCAATTAGGAGTGGGGAGGAGAAAGTTCTGCTGCTCCACCTGGTTATTCAGTGGCCAAAGTTGCTTCAGTTTCTACTATCAAAAAGTGGCTTCCTGAGACTCCTTAGGTATTGGCATTTCACTGACAAATAGGAAATGAACACAGAGGATCATTTGAGAGGTTTTTATGTACTAAGAGTGAAAGGCCTGACATGCATTATTTCCCCTGATTTCCATTGACTGTACTCAGTCACATGGCCTTACCTAACTGAAAGGGAAGCTGGGAAATGTAGTTTTTTTGCATGCTCAGGAAAAAGAACTGATTTGATAATGTTAGCAGCACAATATTAAAGCTCTCTATTTACCTGATCATTTTGGTTATTCCGTTTTATACAGTATATTAATGCAATCATTAAATTTACATTCAAGAAAGGGACAAAATGAATATGAATAAATTCTTTGGAAACCAAGCAGTAACTGCCTGCCATATAGTTTGGCTCAGAGAGTAAAAATAAAATACTAAGAAAAAGATTGGAAAGAGTTATCTGCCCAGTTATGGTAGACAGGTCGGTGGTAGGGTAGGGGAAAGAAGAAGAGTATGTAGCAAACCTGTAGGCCAGTCTGTGGGGTAGAAGAGGGCTCTTGGAACACGTTTTTGAAATGCAGACATACAGAAATAGCTTAATGGAAACTCTGAATAAGTGCAAGAAAAAGCAGTGGACTTCAAAAGCAAACAAAAATCTGAGAATCGATCAAAGCTATAAGTCACACCAGAAAATAGCAGAAACAAAAACCCAAACGTTGTGTCTTTCCTTGCCAAGGGTCAATATTTTTCTACCACTATTGTGGGGGCAAAAAGTGCTACCTCAAGTCCAAAAGACAGCAAAAGTGTTTTCAAAAAATTATCCAAATATTTCCTGAATGATTAAAACCATGTGGTTAGCTAATCCTACTTTCACAAGATCAAATTTATGTTAACAGTATCCTTCTTATAATTCCTTCTTTGGAAGGATGTAGGTAGAAATTTCACACCATTACAAATAATATGTCCAGCATCTATTCTAAGCTTGATTGAAGACAGGGTAATAAGAACACAATCTTGTGCCTTAAGTCCAAGTTTATGGTGGTATACCAATAAAAGGAATGAAGCAAATAGGCATCAAGTGACATGGGATCCACAGCCAGTTCTGAGGTTAAATAATTTTATGAAATTGAATACTTCCCCCAAGGTCTTCTGTCGTTTTTAAAATGAAGGAAAAGGAAACATTTTAAGTGCTCACAAAGTATCAAGCACCTTAATTACACACTCACATTAAATATTTCAAATAACTTTATATACTTTTGATGCCACACATCCCTTTGACCTACCTGTCTCTAATTTCTGTTGTAGTTCTAGTGGATAGCTTTATGTGCACTAAGAGATTCTCATATATCTCCACTGTTCACCTCCACAGCTTCAAGAGCCAGCTGGGATCATTTGCAAAGGCAACCTGAAATGGTGGAGGAACTGATGACCCTGGGGACAACTCTCAATCAGTGGGGAACAAATGCCCCAGCCTCTTGTCCTCTGGAGCAGCATTTCTAGGAGGCATTCTGAACTCTTCTCAGAAGTCCTGGTGGAAGTAAGACCTTGTTACCTAAGTAGCAAACTTGATAATGAACCCTTACCCTGTTGGCTTTTGTTTTTCCTCTTTCTCAGTCTTGTTTTCCCTGCTTTTCTACTCCTGCATCCTGGGATCATGTTTCAAATAAGTTACCTACACCCACCTTCTTGACTCAGACTCTACTTTTGGGGGAGCTCACTGTAAGACACTAGATTTGAAGAATTTCATTTTACAACTAAGGAAACTGAAACACTGTCCAAAGTCACGTGGCCAATAAGTGATAGAGCTTTCATTACAAATTTACTACCATTATACAAACACCATGCTTTTATGCATATCACCCACGATGATCTCTTGAGTTTCTTTTCACTTCCAATCATCCTGAAACTATACATATTCATTATTTTTCCTCACTTGCATTATGTTTCTAATATCATCATTCACTGAGTGACTAGTACCATGACAGATATAAATGGTAAGAAAAAAAATTTAAAGGCACCATTTGTATCATTAATATCATTTAAAGGAAAAGACAGAAATACATACTATTATATTTATATATTCAGTAGCAATTTCAATAGCATATTTTAAAATATTTTTTTCATTATTCCGCTGGGACAGTGCCATCATTCTCAGAGTTCTCAGAATAAACCATAAACCAAAGGGTAACAGATCCCTGTAGGCTGAAAGTAGATATCTTAACCTTTTCCCCGGAGGTCAATAGCAAAAAAACAACATTAGATATGAAATACCCTGAGATGTATACCCTGATTTAAACACTGACCTTGTCCCAACCAATCTTTGTGCTTTGCTTTTCTATATTTGCTCCATACTGGAAGATGAAAAGATACAAGAGAAGTATCACCAATAGCAATTTATTTCAGAAAAAAAATGGTGTTGGTAAAATATCATTTGAAATACTCAAATCTCAATCAAGTCTAATTAATCACTGACATAATCACCCTGATGGTGTTGCTGGAAAGCTCATGTATCAATTTTCTGAGATAGTGAAATAAAATTATTGGTCAGCAGCAGCATTTCTGATACATTTTAAAATACATGACCAGTCAGAAAACAGATAAAATTTATTTCATTGTTATTTCTCTATAATGTAAAATACTACATTGGGTTTGTTTTATGTATGTGTATACTTATGTCCTTGAGTAGTTTCCAACTGACTTTGCTGAGAAAATAATAAGTTCCATGACCCTGGTATTTATTACCATAAATCAAAACATTTATCAGTCTCAACACACTTGAGCAATATAGCTAAATTGGCCACTTATTGCATTCCTAAGTCTATTTTTCAATTATTCTAATTTCCGGGTCACTCATTTTGCTTTACCTTTCTATCTTATTCTAGTCATCTCTTTCAAACAGTTAGCTCTTGATCTTCATCTAGTTATCACTATTCTTGGTAATTTGATGTATTTCCTTGTCAAAGTATTGTCCTCTTCTCACTGTTGGCTGTTAAACTCCACAACAGTATTTTTTTCCTGGATAAAGTTCCAGTGTCCCTCTCTTTATGGTCCCCTTTTGCACCAGTCCCCAACCTTTTTGACACCAGGGACCGGGTTTGTGGAAGAGTTTTTCCACTGATGTGGGCGTGGTGGGGGCGGACATCGCTACCTTGGCTCCACCTCAGATCATCAGGCGTTGCATTCTCATGGGGAGTGCCCAACCTGGATCCCTCTCCTGAGTAGTTTGCAGTGGGGTTCACGCTCCTATGAGGGTCTGGTGCCCCCGCTGATCTGATGGGGGCGCTGGGCTCCGGCGGCGAAGCGGGTGAGACGGGGAGTTGGTGTGGGCGCAGGTGGGGCTTCGCTCACCCGCTGCTCGACCCTGCTGTGCGGCCTCGTTCCTGGCAGGCTGCAGACTGGTGCCGGTACAGGGCCATGTTGGGGACCACACAGCTTTGCCTCCTAAAGTATTCTCTGATTTCCTTGAAATAGCAATGGCAAGAGGAATGTGACTGCAGACAAGGAAGCTATTCATCACAGAGCCAAATAATACGTCTGTCGGGTTATTCTGTTGGAAGATTTTTATTTATTGGATCATTCACTGAGAAAGTAACATTCTCTTATTTAAAAAAAGCAAATTCTTTATCTTTTTCTTTTTTACATGTCTGCACAATATGGAATTGAAGTGATAACTGGAACCAGAGCAAATAAAAAACAACACTATTATGATGATATTCCTATGTTTTATTTACTTATATCCCCACCAACTTCATAAAGGATTTCATGAAACTTACAATAAAAGCAGAATTTGCACAGGGAATTTAAAATAAGCATGAAAGACCAAAACTACATAGATATTATAATATTTTCACATACAAACTAAAAACTGGTGTGCCATATCCTTAAGCATTACCATCTAAGAAGCATGCATACTCCAACTAAGTAAGTTCTGAAAGTACAAATCTTAACTAAAACTAGGTTACTATGCATAGTTGGCACAGCTGATTGGTTAGCAGTTGATCAGAACACACTTCAGTCAGGGACTAATCTACAGGGAAGAAACCCTGCACTGTTAAACAGCTGGGGAGAATTGACCTTGGGAACAACCTCCAAGGAAGCCCTCCCACCCAAAAAAGGTATTTTTCCTTTCCCCTCTTATGGTACATAGCTTGACATTTTTCTTTTCTTTTTTTTTTTTTTTACAAAGTCTCACTCTTTTGCCCAGGCTAGAGTGAGTGCCGTGGCGTTAGCCTAGCTCACAGCAACTTCACACTCCTGGGCTCAAGCGATCCTCCTGCCTCAGCCTCCCGAGTAGCTGGGACTACGGGCATGCGCCACCATGCCCAGCTAATTTTTTCTATATATTTTTAGTTGTCCAACTAATTTCTTTTTATTTTTAGTAGAGACGGGGTCTCGCTCTTGCTCAGGCTGGTTTCGAACTCCTGAGCTCAAACAATCTGCCCGCCTCGGCCTCCCAGAGAGTTGGATTACAGGCGTGAGCCACCGCGCCCGGCCAGACATTTTTCTTTTAACATTGTAATAGTAGCTGGAGTTCCACAGTTAAAGTTAATTAAGATTAATATGTATCACCTTCAAAATGCAAATAATTAAGGCATAGTAAATAATTATCAGTCATTCACACTATAGTCTGATTAGTTTGCTTATGTTCAAAATTGAAAACTTTGATATGTCATCCAATAAGGACGAGGAGTTAAAGAATGAGAGTAGTAGCAGTAGGATAGGGAGACTGGAGTTAAGTAATTTTGGAACATGTCTCAGTCTCCCCTTACCTGACCCAGCCTAGCACATTACATCAGAATAGTCCAGAATGACCCTGGCCATTTCATTGGTCCTCATTTAAATGAAATTCAAATGAATAAATACATATATACATAAAAGATGTCATTAATTTTTGGTATGAATTCATATCCTCTGTAATCTTGCCTCATATATTAATATTTGTGGATATTTGTTTACCATCAACCTCCATTAAACACACTATAGCAGATTCTCAAAGTGTAGTTCCCAGACCAGCAGCATCAGCACTACCTGGAAAAATACTGGAACTTCAAATTTTTGGGCCTCACACCAAATGTACTAAATAAGAAACCCTGGGGCTGAAGCCCAGTGTTTAAAAAAGTCCTAGGTGTTACTTATGCAGATAAAGTTTGAGACCTACTGCCCTATACCATTCACTATTGTCCAAATACAACTTAGTTTTCTTTAGTTTTGCTTTTACTAATGCTCTTTCCTCTTCCCTGAATTAATTTTCTTTTCCCAACTTTTACCTGTTGAAACACTAGTTACCTTCCAAGGTCCCAATAAAATTCTAACTCCGCCATGAAGTGCTCACCTGTAAATGGGGTTTAATGATTATTGCAATATACTAACGGTGCTTAATCAGTGCTGAGCAGGTAGTAGCCATTCGATTGACTGACAATAGCATCCTCTTATCAGGAGAAAATCCAAAAGCTATAGGTTCATATGTTATTTACAGAGACAATGTCAAAGTCCATTTAAAAAATCTGTTCATCTCTCTTACAGTCTAACATCTCCCGGTATTTACTCTTTTTTACTTTAGAGTTGTTGTAGGCACACTCAGGTGTTACTCATCATCATTCTGAAAGCTGTAGAACAGTGGTTTACAAATGTTAGCCTTTCTCAGAATCACCTGGAAGGCTTATACTGACACGGATTGCTGGGCCCCACCCCAGAATTTCTGTTGCAGTAGGTCTGATAGGGATCTTGAAACTTTGCATTTTTCATGAGTTTTCTCAAGATGCCGTACTCCTGGACCAGAAATCACATGTTGAAAACCCCTGCTATGGAATAAAACCAGCTTTACCAGCATTTTCAAAATGACCTAATCATACAATTCACCTGGGGCATATTTTAAACATATTAATTACCCTCTTTTAGAGAGTCTGATTCAATAAGTTTGTGCTGGGATCAGAAATCTGTGTGCTTAGTAAGAGTCCCAGGTGATTCTAGTGATAAGGCATGTTTCAGAAACACTGCTATATACAGTAGTAGTATGTAGTTTTCTATTATGGTCTTTATTTATATAATCATTTTATTTATTTATATAATCATTGACAAAAGCATGGATGTTTTAAAATTATTTTTCTGCTCTACTTTCTCACATTCCTAAGCCTAAAGTATATTAAACACCTCATGACTGAATATATCTCTGAGCAAGATAGATGTTTGGGGCAGTTACTCAGGGGGAAATGGTTTTGACTGGACTGGATGTTCAGAAGCTTCTACTCCTCGTAAATATCTTCATCTCATTTTTCACATTTAAAAGATTAACTTTCATCACAGAAGTAAAAAAATAAATCATCTAGAAATTATCAGAAGTTTCAATTTAACACACACACACAAACATATACTGACCTTCAAGAGGAAATATATCCTTTATCCTTTAGCAGAATCATATTGTGGTCTGCTTCCTGCCCAGAAACTGGGGATTGAATTCATACTTTCACAGAGATCACCTAATGCTCTGAGATATGTATTCAATTGTATTTTTTTAATTATTCCTTCTGTGGAAATTGCTCTGTTGTACCCTTGAAGTCCCCCACAGCTTCACCTTTTGACGGTACAGTTCATTTTACTGACTCTTCAGTTACTACCAACTACATATTACTGATTTTCTTTCTTGAGAAGGGGATATCCTCACGTGCTCCACTCCAACAGGGCACCACAGTCAGGTCCCTATTCTTTCTAAGGGTGAGTTATATAAAATCCCACAAGTACCACTTTCTCTGTCGAATGTTGAATGCTTAAAAAAGGTAAGAGAGTTAGGGTTTGATACATAGAATTAGAAGTTGTCTGCATAGAAATAACACAAAAGCAACACAAACCCAGAAGAAGAAAAGTTAAATACAATACAAAGGCTTAGGGCTTCAGAAGAGTTAACTTTGTTATATAAGAAAGATGTGGAGTCATTGAGAAGCACATGAAAATATTGTTCATGGATCAATCAGCTATTGCCACAATGATGCTCTGTAACAAACCACCTCAAAATTCTGTGGCTTAAAATAGGAACTATTTATTTCCCACTCACAGATCTGTGGGTTGGCTTCCACTGGACAAGGCTGGACTTTAAGCTTTGGGCTCCATGATCCAGAATGAATTCAGGTCTTCTCCATGTGTCTCTTCTCTATCTAAGATCAGCAGTCACCCAAAGTATCCTCTTCTTAAAGTGAATGCCAGGAGTGCAAAAGCCAAACCAAACCAAACCAAACCGTACAAGCTTACTTAAGACTGTTACTCAAGTGACACTGCTAACATCCCATTGGCCAAAAGAAAGTTCATGACCAAACACAACCTCAAAAATAACACTTCGTTCCTTTACTCCAGAAAGATTTTCTAATTTATAATAATTTATTTGTTTGCTAATTGTCCTTTTCCCCTACTAGACTATAATCTACATGAATATAGTAATCATGTCTGGTTTTTGAATAATGTATATTCAGCATATATTCCAAGTAGCTTCTTAATGAAATGAACTAAAAAACCAGTCATTAAATTCATGAATTAATAAATAGTACCACAAACACACATATATTTACACAAATGTGATCACACTGTCCATATTTTATCAAGGAAAAGTGGTTTTGGTTTTAAGTAACCAAGAATATGACTAACAGGGACATGAATCACAAGGACACTTATTGTTTACTGAATGAGAAGTATGGAGGGAGGCATTCCAGTACTGATTTAGCAGCTCAACACCACCACCAAGGATCAAAAGTCCCCATTCTTTCTGTTCTGACATCTTCCACAGCATGGCTTTTAATCTCCACCCTTGTGGCTTCAAGAAGGGGACTGTAGCTTAGCTATTAATT
>CAUYSK010004265.1:0-40900 GCA_963575035.1 Avahi laniger | reverse complement strand
GAGTTTGAGGTTGCTGTGAGCTAGGCTGACGCCACGGCACTCACTCTAGCCTGGGCAACAGAGTGAGACTCTGTCTCAACAACAACAACAAAAAAAAGGTGTCTATGTTGCTCAGGCTGGTCTTGAACTTCTAGCTTCATGCAATCCTCCTGCCTCAACCTCCCTAGTACCTGGAACTACAGGCATGTGCTGCTCCACCTGGTTAAAATATTTAACCTCAGTTTCTTTTATCTGTAAAATGGGATCTTTATCTGTAAAATATTAAGAGCCTCAGTTTCTTTATCTGTAAAATGGGGCTGTTGCAGTGGAGGCTATGCAGTGCCTGAAATAATGATGGGGCAGAACTCAGCCACATCAGGAAGAGGAAGGGGCCCCTGAAACTGTATCCTCTCCCCTTGTTAGCCTCACACCCACACGCACTCACTGTCCAGCATCACCACATCCCGATGGTCCTGCAGCAGAGCCTCTTCTGGGTTAGCATCGCCACCTCTCCTATTTCCTTTCTTCACCAATCGTACCGCTGGGGTTGCACCAGCTGCGAGAAATTGACTCTGGAAGCGCAGCAGGTCCACCTCGGACTCCCCTGGCTTTGGTCTTGACAGCATCTTGACACTCCAGCTGCTGCCCCAGTATGACTCTTTCCAGCACTGCTTCCGTGTAGGGATTCCCTCTCATTCATCCCTAAGAGCAATAAAGATATGGGCCCTCTGCAACTGAACCCCAATCCTCTTTACCAGGTATCAGACAACACCCTCTCTTTCCTTGGATTCACATGAACTCATTCCTCCTCATTCATAGCTTATTGCCATTCCCTTCCTTTTCAGGGATGTCATCGGCCTAGCAACAATATTTACAGCCAACTTAGGTTGTTTATAATCTGTGGGTGATAAAACGCTCAGGAACAACCAGCAGGAGACCCGAGGAAAATCCTATCAGGGGCCAGGCAGATAAATGTGTCATAAGAGGGAGTGATGATTCTGTATCAAATGGAGAGAACATGCCTGGCTTAAAGATATTCAAATTATGAAAAACCCTAGGCTGTAAAATATCGATATATAAAAATCATTTGTATGTCTACACACTAGCAAAGAACAATCAGAAAATGGAATTAAGAAAACAATTTACAATAGCATTAAAAGAATAAAATCAGAATAAATTTAATCAAAGAAGTACAAGATTTGTCCATTGAAAACTATAAAACACTGTTGAACTAAAGACCTAAACAAATGGAAAGACATCATGTGCTCATGCATTGGAAGACTTAATACTCCTCAAATCTATAGATTCGAGGCCAATTCTTATCAAAATTTCAACTGCCTCTTTCTGTAAAAATTTACAAGATACTCCTAAAATTAATATGGCAATGCAAGGGACTCATCAGATCATCCAAAACAATCTTTTTTTTTGGGCAAGGCAAGTGTGAAACAAAGTTTACTGAGGAAGGACAAGATAGCTTTACAGAGTAAGAGCAAGAGCAAGACACATTTGCCACAGAAAAACGAATGGAGCTCTCTGTTGTAACAAAATGGCCAAAAATCTTGAAAAAGAATAAAGTTGAAGGACTCACACTTTGAAGACAGAGCTATAGTAATCAAGACTGTATGGTGCTGGCTTAAGGAAAGACATACAGATCAATGTAATAGAACTGAGAGTCCAGCATAACTCCATATATCTATAGTCAACTGATTGTCAACAAGGTTGACAAGATTTTCAATAGCATTAAAAAGAGTAAAATACTTCAGAATAAATTTAACCATAGAAGTACAAGACGTGTCCATTGAAAACTATAAAACGTTGTTGAACTTAAGACCTAAAACAAATGGAAAGATGCTGCATCTTTGAAAGAAGAGTATTTTCAACAAATGGTGCTGGGATAACTGGATATCCACACGCAAAAGAATGTTAATTCCTACTTCACACTATATACAAAAATTAACTCAAAATGGACCAAAGACCTAATTGTAAGAGTTAAAGTTGTAAAATTCTTAGAAGAAAACATAGGCGTAGGCCGAGCAGGGTGGCTCACATCTGTAATCCCAACACTTTGGGCGGCTGAGGCAGGAGGATTGCTTGAGCTCAGGAAGTCAAGACCAGCCTGAGCAACACAGTGAGATCCCCATCTCTACAAAAAAAAAAAAAAAAATAGAAAAATTAGCTGGGTGTGGTGGCACACAACTGTAGTTCCAGCTACTCGGGAGGCTGAGGCAGGAAGATCGCTTAAGCCCAGGAGTTTGAGGTTGCAGTGAGCTATGATGACGCCACTGCACTCTAGCCTGGGCAACAGAGTGAGACCCTATCTCAAAAAAAATAAATAATTAAAAAAAAAGAAAGAAAGAAAAGAAAGCATAGTTGTAAATCTTCATGACCTTAGATTAGGCAACAGTCTCTTACATATGATACCAAAATCAACTGAAGACTAGATAGATAAATTGGACTTCATCAAAATTAAAAACTTTTGTGCATCAAGATGATTATCAAAAAAGTAAACACAACCTGTAGAATGGGAGAAAATGTTTGCAAACCATATAAATAATAAAGGACTTGTATCTAGATTATATAAAGAATTCTTACAATTTAACAATTAAAAGACAAATAACCCAATTAAAAAATGGGCAGAGCATTTAAATAGACATTTCACCAAAGAAGATATAAAAATGGCCAATAAGCACATGAAAAGATGTTCATCATTAGTCATTATGGAAATGTAAATCAAAACCACAATGAAATGCCACTTTATACCCAGTAGGAAGGCTGAAATTAAATTTAAAAAGAAAGAAAAGAAAAAATAACAACTATTGGCTAAGATGTGGAGAAATGATACCCTCATCCACTTCTGGTGGGAATGTAAAAGAGTTTGGCAGTCCCTCAAAAATCAAACACAGAGTTACCATATGATTCAGTAACTTGACTCTTAAATACACATACCCAAGAAAAGTGAAAACATATGTTCACAGAAAACATGTACATGTATGTTCAGAACAGCATTATTCATAATAGCCAAAAAGTAGAAACATAAATGCCCATCAACTGATGAATGGCTAAACAAAATGTGGTATATCCATACAATGGAATACTATTTGTCAATAAAAAGGAATTAAGTTCTGACATATGCTGTAACATGCATGAACCTTGAAAACATTATGGTAAGTGAAACAAGCCAGCCACAAAGGGCCTCATATTGTGTGGGTCTGTTTATATGGAATGTCCAGACGAGGAAAATCCATAGAGACAGAAAGTAGATTATTAGTTTCCAGGGGCTATGAGAATTGGAGGGAAAAGGGAATTGACTGCTAATCAGTATGGTGCTTCTTTCTGGGATAATGAAAATGTTCTTGAACTAGTGGTGTTGGTTGCAACCTTGTGAATGAATATATTAAAAACCACTAAATTGTATACTTAAAGATGGTGAATTTTGTGGCATATAAATTATATTTCAATTAAAAAACAAAAAAACTTGGGCTGGCCAAACAAACATGTGTGCAAGCTGGCTGCCTAGTTTGGAACCCCCGAGCCAGATGCCAATGATAATAAAATTACGTTATTATTACAGCTAACACTTATTGAGCACTTAGTATGTGCCATATACTGTTATAAGCATTTTTTCCATATTGACTCATTTAATCCTCATAACAACCACATGAGGCAGGTTACTATTATTATTCACATTTTATTGCTGAGGAAAGAAGAGTGCTGAGAAGTTAAGTATTTGCCTCAAGTCTCAGAGTAAGTGGTAGGACTAGGTTTCAATCCCAGAGTCAGTCCATGCTCTTAACCACTATGTTCTACTGCTTAGTGCTGTGTGGTGCTTGCATGTCCTGAAGTATGGAACAGTGAGTGAGACAGAGGAGAACTATAAAGCATCTTCTGAAGAGCAAAGGCTGGAATTACACTAGGGTTCCTCTCAGTAGGGACCACTGACCTGTAGGGTTTGGTAATTCTTTGTTGTGGGCGGCCTGTGCATCATATTAATAGAATGTTTAGCCGCATTCCTGGCTTTTACCCACTAGAGGCCATTAGCATACATCCTCCCCCAGTTATGACAAGTAAAAATATCTCCAGACTTTGCCAAATATCTCCTTAGGGGAAAAATCACCCCTAGTTGAAGACCACTGAACCAGACCTTGAAGGATAAGACAGGCCTCCAGCCAGAAGGAACAGCTTAGTAAAGGTGTGGAAACTGGATAAACATGGCACATGGGAGAGCCCAATGAAGTTGATAGCCTCTGCCTCCTCAGGGGGAGACAAGGTTGGATAGGTAGGAATAACAATAGTGCTAAATTCACTCTTTCTTCATGCCGTTCTAAGCAGGATCAGATCTAATAACAAAGCTAGTATTGGAAACACTCCCCAACATAGGGTTGTGGGAGAGGTTAAAATGGGTAGAAATGGCAAAAACAATCACATGAGGATGTGACTTTAAGAACATAATAAAAAACTTTTTTTGAGAATTTACTCTGGGCAGAATGTTGTACAAGGGGCTGTAAATACAAAGAAATGCAGGTAAAACCCAGTCCCTGGGTTCAAGGACCTTATGGGGGAGGCAGAAACCATGCCAAAATACTGGATATTTTAATAATTTCCTACTTCATTATCTCTGTTCCCCCAACCCCCCAAGTCTAGAAATTCCAAAGTTTTGTAGTTAAAAATGACATTCCTAGATTGTGAAAGTTTTCCTTTGGTCAATGATGTACCCAAATTTGGGGGAGGAATATAGTAACTACACATAAAAATTTAAAAAGCAAAACAAGGCTGGGTGCAGTGGTTCACGCCTGTAATCCCAGGACTTTGGGAAGCCTAGGTAAGAGGAGTGCTTCAGGCCAAGAGCTTGAGACCAACCTGGGCAACAGAGACACCTCATCTCCACAAAAAAATTTTTAAAAATTAGCCAGGAGTGGTGGCATGCACCGGTAGTGCTACCTACTTGGAAGGCTGAGACAGAAGGATCAACTAAGCCTAGGAGTTTGAGGGAGGTTAGTGAACTATAATTGCACAACTGCACCCCAGCCTGGGCAACAAAAAGACTCTGTCTCAAAAATAATAATAAATAAATAAATAAATAGCAGTATATACCAGTGAGCAAATTAATCACATAAAAAACTCACAGGATTTCAGAAGTGGAAAAAATCTCTAAAGGCTAAAAATAGGGCTAAATATTGAAGGAGAAAACTTAGATAAGCAGAGAACAGAAGGAAGTGGATGAAGTGAGCAAAAGACCTCTCTACAATGTTGAGTCTTAAATTTGACACAGATCTTGTAATAAGTAGATATGTCTGTAGAGTGACAACAGCAAAGTACATAGGTGTGCCTCTTCCTGGATGGGCGGTAAACAGTATGGAGATGGACTGCCTATGCTCAAATCCAGGCTCTACCATTTACTAACTGTAAGCTTAAGCAAGGTACTCTACTCAAATTACTGTGCCTGTTTCCTTATCTGTAACATAAAGATAATAGTACCTACCTCATGAATGAATTAAACATATGTAATGTGATTAGAATAAGAGTCTTATACATGGTAAGTACACAAATACCAGTTATGATTCTCATTATTTACACAAAGAGCAATTAACCATAACCAATTGTTGGGCAGTCTTGCCAACAAACAAGGAAAAAAAATTTCCTACCCCAGTGTCCACCCTGGCCCAAAGGAAGGCTAAACTAGATGAAGGGAGAATCCAAAGTATGTTAACAATTCACTTCTGTAAGATTCTACAAAAGCAGGGACAATTTCCTCTATTTATCAATGGATTCATGTGACCAAAAGCAAAGTCCAGCCCACTTCTCAGGGTGGGCCATAATCCATTTTGCAGAGAGCTAGGGTGGTTATGGACACCAACTTTGGGATCATAAGGCCAGAAGTCAAATACTAGCTCCAGCTACTTACTAGCTGTGCGAAAATGGGAAATTAACTAGGCTATCCTGAGTCCGGTTTCCATAACTATAAAATATAGATAATAACAGGTCCTATATAATAGGAATTCTTGTGAGGATTTAAATGACTGCACGCAAAGCGCCTACTCCAGTACTTGTTACTTAAATAAGCCTCAGTAACTGACAGCAATTATTTTAGTCCTATGTAAAGCCACCAATGTATTTCCTCACTAACTCCAGGGCAGATTTGTCCAGAACCAATCCGTGCTAGAAATGATAACATCTTTAACTATTAACAAAATAAGGATGAATCCTCAGCCCAGAGAGTAACCCGTAAGCAAAGTAGCGCTAAAAATGGACCTCTGGGTTTTCTTGGATTGCCTCTGAGGAGTCTTTGGGGCTATTACATCGCAGCCTGTCCCCAGCGCCAGGATCCAAATCCAAGTCAGGTCACGCAACTGCCCCTAGAGCTCTGTGGTCGGGAGTTCTAGGCATATCTCCTGAACCACCGGAGTCAGTAACGAGAAATCACCGAGTCTCAGCCTTTGCTGCCGGGGGATGAAAAGCCGTACCCGAGATCTATGCACTGGAAGGCCGCAGCCGCTCCCGTGTAGACCAAAGACCCGCGGGCATGCTCCAACAAAGGAACTGGACACCCTGCCCCTAGGTTTTCTGCCAGGTCACCTAAAGTCCGTCCCTCCAACCGCGCCACCTACTTGCTACAGGAATCCCTGGGCGCCGCCATCTTACTTCTTAAGGTTCGCGTTTCCGCCGCCGCCAGACTTCAGCTTCCGCCCGGCAGCGCGGCCCCGCCTCCTGGGCTTGACTCCGAGCATTGTGGGGGCTGTCCGCTCAGCGTTGCGGGCAGGTGAGCCCGAAGTTGCACCGCTGGCGGTGTCCTACCCTGCATAAACTCTATACCAACACTCAGCACACACATCCTTCTGATGTACAGCAGGCACAGGCCCTTCTACACATACGACACACGTGACTGGGACAAAGGGTTCCTCAGACGTCCCTCTGCACTCACCAGCCTGCATAACCACATCCTACACCCCAGCGCTCACGCCCACGAGCAGCACACAGAAACGTGCACACACACCCCAATGTGAACTCCCCGGTGTGTTTATGGACAAGCAAGAAGGTAACTATGAAAAAGGCCCAAGGAAAGGGACAGTGTCAGAGTGCCTTGCGGAAATGGTGGCGGTGAGAAGAGAGAAGAAAATAGCCTTATTGCCAGCAAGGTTGTCCCCTTCCAGAGCATCTTGCCTTTGTTCATGTCAGTCTCCTTTCTTGGAAATCCTCCCTCTTTTCATGCCACCCCCATCCCCAAAGTCTTTCCCTTCCTTTAAGCCCTAGCAGAATTCAACTCTAAAACCTCTGCCAACCAAGCCTACTCACTGAACTTTCCTTGGAATCACCTGGAATCTTAACACCTGCACCACTTATGTGGCATGCTGGGAATGTACTGCCAACTACCAACTGTCGCTGGTTACCTTTTCGCAAACATATGTCCTGTTCCCTTGAACAGACTGTGAATTCATTGCCAGCACAAGACCTTGTTCTTTGCATCCATAATGCTCAGTAGTACCCAACATGCTGCCATGCACATAGTAGGACTTTAAGTTAAATCATTTCTTGATTGAAGGACATCTTAGGGCAGCCAATGTTAATCCAATAATTCTCAAACTTTAGCAGGCATCAAAATCAACTGGAAGTCTTGTTAAAATGGACTGCTGGGCCTCACCCTCAGAATTTATGATTCAGTGGGTCTCTAACAGAACCCAGGAATCTGCATTTCTAACAAATTTCCAGATGCTGCTGCTGGTCCAGGACTACAGCAGATATGTGGAATCCTTCTCAAATTCTCTTGGCCTCAACCACAGCAGTAAATTTCAGATATTAAGATTTAGCCCACTTTAAGGTCCAAAATAGTACTAGACCTGGTCGGAAGTTATGGGAGGGAGATCATGAGGGAGAGGAACTGGAGCCAAAAATGCATAATGAATGATAGCAGGAAATCGTCATTTGCAATAAAATAATGAGATAATGGCTCCAGGCAATTATCAATGACTCTTAGAACTATTAGGTGAAAAGTTGATGAGAACTTTATATGGATGGATCAAGTTGCCAACATATGAACTTACTGATTAATTTTAACATCACTAAAGGTGGGTCAACTGGACATAATGTGCCTCTTGATGTGTTGCAATTGGAAGTACAAAACACCTCCTGAGAAGCCTTCCTGTCAAAAAATTGAACTTGAATCTAGTCAAGCGTCTGGATTTAACTACCCATCTACCCGAAATACAGGCAGTAGAGGAATATGTTATATGATGACACAAGGATATAATTAACCAAATCCAGGTTGTGGAAAATTCTATAAATAACCTAGTTTCTTCTATAAATTAATGTTCAGGAGAGAAGGGACCTCTTATAGATTTAAAACTACGTGTGAGACTATCTGTTAGATATAATATGTCATCCTCTTTTGTATCTTGATTGAAACAAACCTACTGTAAAAAGATGTTTTTTGAGACCATTGGGGAAATCTAAACACAAACTGAATTTTGTATGATATTAAGGATTTAAACAATTTTTATTGGGTAAAAATTTTTTTGGAGAATAAACTTTATTTTAGAATAGTTTTGTATTTACAGAAAAATTGCAAAGAAAGAGAGTTTCCATTTACCTCAGTTTCCCCTATTAACATCTAATTTTAATATGGTTCAGTTTGTTAGAATTAATGAACCAGTGTCAATATATTGTTGCCAACCAAAGTCTATACTTTATTCTGATTTATTTAGTTGTTCCCTAATGTCCTTTTTTTGTTCTAGGAGCCCATTAAAGATACCACATTACATTTAATTGTCATGTCTCCTTAGTCACTTCTTGGCTATGACAATTTCTCAGATTTTTTATGTTTTTGATCACTTGAACACTTTGGAGTAGTACTAGTAGGGTACTTTATAGAATGTCCCTCAATTGGGATTTGTCTAATGTTTCTCTCATGATTAGACTGGGGTTATAGGTTCTTGCGAGGAAGACCACAGAGCTAAAGTACTGTTTTCATTACATCCTATCCACATGACTTATCACTATACCCATTAAACTTAATCACCAGCCGAAGTAATTTTTGTTAGGTTTGTCCACTGTGAAGTTACTCTTTTCCCCTGCTTTTCATACTGTACTCTTTGGAAGGAAATCTCCGTATGCATCCCACACTTAATGAATGGGGAGTTGTGCTCCACCTCCTTGAGAGTGGGGTATCTACATAAATTATTCGGAATTCTTCTGCAGGGGAGATTTTCTATGCTCCCCATTAATTAATTATTTTAAATATATATAGGATTTTATACATTGGGTTATAACCAATGCTACTTTATCTTTTTGCTCAAATTTTTCCACCTCTCTGGCCAGACACAGTGGCTCACACCTGTGATTCCAGCACTTTGGGAGGCCAAGGCAGGACGATCACTTGAGGCCAGGAGTTAGAGACCAGCCTGGGCAACGTAGCAATACCCCATCTCTACAAAAATAAAACAATTAGCCAGACATGGTGGCACATGCCTGTAGTCCTAGTTACTTGGGAAGCTGAGGTGGGAGGATTACTTGAGCCTAGCAGTTTGAGGCTTCAGTGAACTATGATTGTGCCACTGTATTCCACCCTGGACAACAGAGTGAGATCCTGTCTCAAAAAAGAAATTTATTTTTTCATCACCTCTCTCATGACTTTTTTTCACCCCCAACAGGGTCTCCCTCTGTCACCCAGGCTAGAGTGCAGTGGCGAGTGGTGTCATCATAGCTCACTGCAACCTCAAACTCCTGGCTCAAGTGATCTTCCTGCCTCAGCCTCCTCAATAGCTGGGATTACAGGTAGGCACCACCATGCCCAGCTAATTTTTAAAAATTTTTTGTATAGACGGGGTCTCACTGTCGCCAGGCTGGTCTTGAACTCCTGGACTAAAGCATTCCTCCTGCCTCAGCCTCCCAAAGTGCTGAGATTATAGGCGTAAGCCACTGTGCCCGGCCTGTGACCCTTTGATATACCTCATCATTATATGTGTGTATGTGTTTCAGTACTTCCTTACTTTCCAGCACTACAAGATGCTCCAAGCTCATCTTGTATATTTCTTTCCCTAATCCTAGAATCAGGCATTTTTTTTGAGAACCTTTGGTTCCTTTTATTGGAGATTGGTATATGAAACCAAGATCTAGGTGCTAAGTATACTCATTGCTACTGGGGTGTCTTGCTTTTAGGCCCTTCTCAACTGACAGAGTAAGTTAATATATGTATGTATACATATCTATAAATTTTTTTATATGTAACAATCTGTATCTATATATGGATGAGTTTGTGTTTTTTTAAAAGTCTCTCTGGTACAGGTACAAATTATAATATTTACAGCTTAAATTATATGGCTAAGGTTTGCTTTTAAAAACTCTAGCAAAACAACAAAAAATAGGACAATGAAACACAATTGGCTAAGATAATCATTGAGGCAGGGTGATGGGTACATTGGGGATTTGTTATACTATATTCTGTACTTATGTATAGATTTGAAATATTCTGTAATGAAACAAGTTTTAAAAAATAGAACCAGAAAAGCCTCACCCACCAGACTGCAGTTAAAGAGGATCAAATAAATACAGCCAACCAGATACAAGTCATTAACACACACACACACACACACACACACACACACACACACACCCTCTTCCTCTCAGGGTCACCCTTAGGTGAAATTTTGAAGAGAACAATTTTTCTTCCATATGTTTGGACCTATTTACCCTTTCATAAACCCTAACCTTATTACTTTCTTCCTACTTCCTAAATCTGCTTTTGGGGAAGACTCTGATCATTTGAAATTCCTCTGTGACTGAAAGTCATAGTGTGGTCTCTCCTAGGAATTTACCTTTCTGTGTCATCTTCAGTGGGGCAAGGAATGGTATTGTTTCTGGCTTAGGAATGGGGGAGGGGGTTTTGACAGGGACAGCAACAGTCCCCAGAAACCCTGGGATCATACCTATAGACAATTTCCTACAAGCTCCAAAAGCAGAGATTCTCTGCCTTTTCTAAGGTGATAAGGAACACAGTCTGTGGCCTGCCCCATTCCTTCAGTGGAACTTGCTCTTACCTCTTGAGCCAGTAGTTTGGAAAGAACAAGTCCTCTGTCACAGGGCCAGTGAGATTGCTGTGACCCCACAGCTCACCTTGGTTCCTTTTTGTTCCCTGGGACCCTTCCCCTGGGGGTGGAGGGAAGAGGCTTTAACTTTGAAAAAGCTAAAGCAGCTGCTTCTTGAGAGTGCTGGAAGTTGGCAGCAGGGTGTCCTGCTGCAGTGGGCAATGGTTTTTATTTCCAGGTTTGTCTTTGTCTTCTCTGGATCCTTGGCCTCCTTGGACAGTTCTGGGTCATAAAAGGCAGAGGGTGAGCAGAGACTTATTTTACCAGATCAGGGAGATGCCAGGGTGCAACCTAGCCCTATCCCTATCCATAATAAGGGGCTGCCACAGGCCCTTCCTTTTACTCAGCCCTCCTCCACCCCTGCTGCCCTTCTCACCCTCCTGGGATAGATCATAGCTGGCTCTGGTTCCGTTCTAAGGACAGGAACTCCTGGGACAGCTACTCCCGCATTAGGTCAAATACATTTCCTGTTGATTTGATTAGTTTCCTTCCAAGCAATGCATTTATGGAAGAAAAGGAGCTTTTGCAAGCATGCATTTGCATAGGCAGCCAACCTCCTCCAGTCACACACACAGACACACACGCACACACTTTCTCCCCATCCACCCACAAAGCGTCAGTCACATTTAGAATTTGCACAAATGCACACCCTCCCTCATACATCACAATGCACACCCTCTCACCCACCTACATATCTCTTCCACAAAGATCACACCTGCTCACATACCCTTAGAAGCACATTCCTATGCTGTGCCCAGAGAGGAAGATGGAGGAGAGAGGCAGGAAGAGTGGGTTGTAAGAGCTCAGGAGGCCAAACAGTCTGAAAAGTCGGAAGACCAGGACCCCACAGTCCCTTCTGCCCCTGCAAGTAGAAATACTAAGAACTGAGAGGGATTCAGAATCAGGGGTAGAGGAAGCAGGAACTCAGGACTCCCTGCCTCACACAGAAAGTGTGCTGCCCCAGAGTTGACAGGGACGTGTCTCAGGCCGGCAGCTGAGGCAGGAAGTTTGTCAAGGCTGCAAATGGAGAATGGTGAGGCATCTATGACATGTCTAAGAAGCCCATTTGACTGGTGGCAAAGGATGGCCTTTGGGCTGGGATTTCTTGACACTCAGGAAATGGTGGAGAGGGAATGAAGGGAGAAAAGGAGGTGGAAGGCTGAGTTTGGGCTCTGGTTTCAATATCCTCAAGGAGGAGTCTTATTGATGTCAGCCAGACTCATGAGGAGGAGACTCCCCTGCACTGGAAACTTGAAGTCCCCTCCGGAGAAAAGAGGAGGGGGAGAAGGCCTTGAGAAGTGACAAGTGCCCAAGCGCAATCTGGGCAATTCTGGCTTCAGCCCTACGTTGTTGTCTGCATTACCTGATCCAACTTAGCCCAAACTCGGAAACTGTGGATTCTGGAAAGGAACACATCTTTTCCTTTAGGAAAGGGTCCCAAGGCCAACCCACAATGCTCAAGAAAATTGGCAGAGAGCTGGATTAAAGGGAGACCTCAGGCTCCTGCCATTCAACGCGTAACAGTGCCTCCCGAGTCCCTCCCTGTGCTGCCGTGTGGGGGCGCTCCCAGCTGGGCCTGTGCTGACACTGCCAATACTGCTGTTGTTATCATTAGTGTAATTAATAAACAAGCACTGATGGGGCCAAGTGGAGAAGAGGCAGGCCCCTGCTGCTCAGAAGGAGAATCCTTGGAAAGATCCAATGAGGCCGTGGCAATGGGGCTGAGTGGTTACCCTCTTCTCCACCCAAGACCTCTGGAAAGGGACCTGGGGCAAGGCAGAGGCAAGGACAAGGGGAGGAGAACCCTTGGTAGGCTTGATTTGGAACCAGCTCTGCATCTGTCTCACAGGATGTCCGTGGGCATGGCCACCCCCGTGATTACTGGTTGTGGGGCAGGCTCTGAGGCAATGATTCATTCAATAGGCATCTGCCTCTTTACTTATGGAGTGCCTACTGTGTGCAAAGTGGTCTACTAATAATAGCTAATATTTTATTGGACAATGTGAGGACACAGCCAATTCTCACATCGTATCCTGGGGAAAGGGGTACAAGCAGGGGAAGCGGCTAGGAAGAATGACAGCCGAAAAGATAGGGCGATTGGACTTTAGCCTGTGTAGTGGAGCAGTGAGTATATATAACAGATAAGACCTGGGGATTACCTCGAAGGTCTTGGAAAACTACAAACCCAAGACCCACGTTGGAAAACATGCTGGGAAGGTGGGCTGGGGAAAATGGTCATTTTCAGACAAGAGGATACTTGGCGATAAAGGCATGGGAAATAGAGCACGAATATGGGGGATTTGGGTGAAAGTCTCAATGAAAAGGAGGCTCGAAGGGCTGCTAGCAGATCCTGTCAGGGGAGCCCTGGGTCACGGCAACTTCGCGGGGCTTGTTGGTTGGAAGTGTCTTAGGGGCTGAAGTGCTTTAAGTTCTGAGAGAGGGGGTGCTGGATTCTGGATCAGAGTCCGGACAAAAGTTGGGGTGTGGTAGGGGTAGAGAGGTTTTGAGAGAAGGATCTGGAGTGTTGGGTTGGAAAATAAGCCGGACAGTGTTTAGGGAAAGGAGGGGCGTGGCCGGGGTGCCCATCCAGGGGACCGAGCCAGATGCTCGGGTTCGGCATTGGGGTAGCTGGGGCAGGGGTGCTGGCGGGGGCTGGGGAGGTCTGGAGGTAGGGGCGCGCTGGCAGAGGCCAGGGTTAGCGCTCGGAGCGAGCCTCTCGGGGCTCCGCGGGGGGGCGGTACGAGCTCCGGCTGCGGGCGGGCCGGGGAGGAGGCGGCGGCTCGGAGAAGAACATGAATCAGCGGCGGCGACGGCGGCGACGGCTGTGGACCGAGCGCGGTGGCCCAGGAGCGGCCCCGAGGACCCCGCGCTGCTGACTGCGGCAGCAGCGACTCGGAGCGGGCGCGGGTCTCGGAGGCGCTCGTCCCAGCACCGCCCCCCTGGGCGGCCGCAGCCCTTCCCGCGGCCCTCCTCCCTCCTCCTTCCCCCTCCTCCCTCGTCCCTCCTCTTTCCTCCCTCCTCCCAGCTCGCTCGCGGGCCCGGCCCGGCATGGTGCGGCGTCGCCGCCGATGGCGCTGAGGCGGAGCATGGGGCGACCCGGTCTCCCGCCGCTGCCGCTGCCGCCGTCGCCGCCGGGGCTGCTGCTGCTGCTGACGGGTCTGGCCTCTCTGCTGCTCCGGGAGTCTGCGGCCGCAGGTAGGGGCTGGCCCGGGAGGCGGCGGAAAGCGGGGGGCTGCGGAGGGGCGCGGCCAAAGATCGGAGCCCAGGGACGGCAGTTGAGCGAGACCTGGCCTGGGCGAGCCAGAGATTTGAGTGGGGGGACCGAAGCTGGAAGGCCGAGGCTTGGGGGCTGGGAGAGGGAGAGCAGCGGTGGGTTCGCTGCCTGATCTCCGATTGGGGCCCCCACCCCCAACTTTCTTGAGCCGCGGGCTTTTCTGGCGAGGTGGAAGAGAAGGGAGTGGGGTGTGTGGTCAGCGGGGAGTGTTGGGAATGGATTTTCCCGCCTCGCTGTTCCTAGTTGTTTGCTCCCCCCTCCCCAGTTTAGGACCCCATTCTGCCCGCCTTACACACAAAGGTCCCACTCTGAAACCACAGAGATTGGGGCAGAGCGCCCAAGGGGCACCCTGTTACCATTTAGGTACAGAGGTTGTGACGATGCCCAGTCACAAAAAACCATCTGGGTATACTCTAGTTTCTGTGCTCTTGGAGCTTCCTGAAATAGGGAATGTTGGAGATGTTGGGCTGGGGCAAGGTTGCTGGCCTGTGGGGGGGGTGGGTTAGCCTTGTGCTCCCATGTAGCTGCCCAGCCATTCCTGGTGGTAGGAGTGCTCCATGCACCACCTTGCTCCCCAAGTTCACACTACACACCTCTGGGACTGCTGGGTGTATATGGAGTGTGAGGCTGTCCCTCCTTGTGACTGATCCTGAGAGGGTAAAAGGGAGTAGGGAAGAGACACAGGCAAGGGCACCAGCTACCCGGCTGGCACCTTCTCTTAAGAAAACATTCACTGCCATATCAGCCTCTTGGAGAAGGGAAAGGAAAGAGAGTGACAAATATTTACAAGCTGAAAGGTGTGTATCTGATGTTCAGAGAGCCCAGGAATTTGCCTAGAGTCACACAGCAAAGGGCACAAAGAAGCAGGACTGGATTTCATCTATGCAGATACTTCACCTGCCCCTCTCTTTGCTTAAAAGCATGCCAAGAGCCAGGAGAGGTGCGGGGGTGTGCATGTGTGCAGTGGGTAGCGTTCCAGAGGGTGGCCTCTGTGGATGTGACAGTGGCTCCAGGGCCTTGGGCTCCCCAGCTCAGGGCGCTACCTCTCCCTTCTGCCTCCCACCTTCCTATCGCCCGCCCCTGCACACATTCAGGTATTAATAGAGCGGGTGGCTGCCAGGAAGGCTGCCATGTGTTTGATCTGACGTGGTTTTGCAGCCATATGTTCTCCACTTCAGGGGAGCACCCCCTCCTTTCCTTCCTCAGCCTCCCTTCATTTGGAAGGGTGGGGTGCAGAGGGTGCTGGCAGCAGTTCAGGGTCGGGGCTGACACCTTGGGCAGAGAGCTGGCAGCCTGTTGCACTAGATGGGTGCAGCAGTCATTCCTGGGGCGGTGCCTGCCCCACAGGGGTACCTCCCCATTGCTTCAGCCCAGCTTACCTTTTGGTGCTTGAGCCCAGCAGGAGAGTATGGGAAGGAGGTCCTCAGACCTGGGGGGAACTTGGCAGTGACAGAAATGAGACCTGGAGTGCTTATCATGTCCCTTCCCCTATCCCAGGTCCAGGCCACCTTCCCTCCCACACTGTCCTGCCTCTACTTGCTTGGCATTGGCTGAGAAAGAGCCTTCTGACACAGAAGTTACATTCTGGAAGAGAATGGGAACTATTTCCAGAGACAAGGTCCCTCTCAAGTAGACTGACACATTTTCCTTCCCACCCCTCAGGCCTGAAGCTCATGGGAGCCCCGGTGAAGCTGACAGTGTCTCAGGGACAGCCGGTGAAGCTCAACTGCAGCGTGGAGGGGATGGAGGAGCCAGAGATACAGTGGGTGAAGGATGGGGCTGTGGTCCAGAGTGTGGACCAGTTGTACATCCCAGTCAGCGAGCAGCACTGGATTGGTTTCCTCAGGTGCAGGACTGTGGGGGAGGTGTGGGGTACCAGCCTGGGGGCAGGCTGTGCTCTTTCCTTGGGTATTGGGAGCTGGGGACTGTGCTGATGCCCAGAAGTCTGTGCTTTTTTTTTTTTTTAATTGGGCACCCTGTGGAACCTTCTAGAAGTGGGGGCAGGCTGAACCCATCAAGTCTGCCCAGCAGAGCTGCCCCCCTCGACCGTGGGAAGCAAGCCTGGTATCCTGTTTCCACAGCCTGAAGTCAGTGGAGCGCTCTGATGCGGGCCGGTACTGGTGCCAGGTGGAGGATGGGGGAGAAACTGAGACCTCTCAGCCAGTGTGGCTCACGGTAGAAGGTGAGGAGGCAGAGCCACATGGGCATGTTGGCCTGGAGCAGGTGCTGTCTGTTCGTGACTCTACCTCTGCAGAGAAGAACTCAGTGGAAGTTAGGCTGCCATGCACTACCCTCTGGGGCCTGGTTGCACCAGGCTCTAGGCCCACCTCAGACATCAGAAGACCCTACTTGTTGGAGTTCGGGTACCTGAGGACCAAGGGGGCAACTAGGAACCACAACCGATGGGGTGCAGGCTATTTCAGTTGTCTGAGCAACAAGCCTCAAGCACCCATCTGGGGCTGGACCATGTTCTGCCAAGTGGCCTGGCCAGCGGTGGGGGGGGGATGAGGGAGGGGAGGAAGGCTCCACAGCTGCGGGAGCTCAGAGCTGTTCAGCCCAGGAAAACAAAGTGACTAAGAAAGTAACAAAGGGCCCTGAAAGGGAGCTGGGGCCTGCCAGCAGAACTCTGCTAAAGCTCCCACCCACTCCCCCTCCCCCAGCTCCCCACCCCCAGCCTCCTCCCTTACTCTGAGAAAGGCTGTCAGAGCAGGTCTGGGAAGGGAGTGTGGGGGCTGTTCACAGAATCTGCCATGCCTAAGGGGACAGCATAAAAGATATGCCTAAGGCTGGGGCCAGGCCGTGGTGGCTCACGCCTGTAATCCTAGCACTCTGGGAGGCTGAGGCTGGAGGGACTCAAGAGACCAGCCTGAGCAAGAGTGAGACCTGGTCTCTACTAAAAAAATAAAATAAATAAATAAAAATAAAAATAAAATATATGCCTAAGGTGCAGGGCAGGCATGGTGGCAGCAGTGCAAGCCTGTAGTCCCAGCTACTGGGAGGCTAAGGTGGGAGGATCATTTGAGTGCAGGAATTTTAGGCCAGCCTGGGCAACATAGTGAGACCCCTGCATCAAAAAAAAAAAAAAAAAGGTATTCCTAAGGAGGCTGAAGAAGAGAAGCACCCCTCACGCCCCAACCTACAGGCCTGTTCTGCTGTTGACCCAGTCATAGGGGACCTGTGGGGATCTTCTGTATAGAGGACTTCAAATGGAAGCAAACTTGTGATTTGTGCAGTAGGAAGCCAAGAGGTGGTGAAGCTCACCCGCCACTCCCCTTCTCTTCCTAGGTGTGCCATTTTTCACTGTGGAACCAAAAGATCTGGCAGTGCCACCCAATGCCCCTTTCCAACTGTCTTGTGAGGCCGTGGGTCCCCCTGAACCTGTTACCATTGTCTGGTGGAGAGGAGGCACAAAGGTTGGGGGACCTGCTCCCTCTCCATCTGTTTTAAATGTAACAGGTGAGCAGTCTCATGAGGGGACTTTGAGTCCAGAAGGTGCTGGGTCCTTGAGGGTGGGGAAGCTGGCAGAGTTTGAATCTGCTTCACTCGCTGAGTTTGCTGTTGCGAGTGTCCAGAGCAAACCCCAGTGCCTGGGTGCATGAGCTGCACCATTACTGAGCTCATTAGTCAGGTGTGCTAGGCTGGCTGGGTGGCTGATTAGTGGTGATCCCACTGTGCTTAGGGAGGGTGTGGGGCCTCCTTTTGTTCACAGCAGGCCAGACCATGCACAGCTGGCCCTGGGAAATGAATTGTATGAGACCAGGGGCACCCATCCCTCCTCCCCCTCCCAAGGGACAGAGCCAGAAACCAGCCCACGCAGAGCTAGGGAGGAGTATCTGGCAGACACTGAGAAGACAAGACTGTTAGGCTGCAGAAGGGAAGAGGGGGAATGAGGAGTAGGGGGGGAGACCAACACAAAGATACAGGGGCCTCCTCCCCTAATGGCTCTTTCCAGAAGTCTCCAGACATTTTCCCAAACACTATATCTGGCCATACCTCCGCACGGTCATTCTTGCACACCCACCTGGGCCCCAAGATCCTCGGCACCTACCTCACGTGCTTGTGAGGCACACTTATTTGTGAAACGAAGTTTACTGTTACTGGTTGAGGCTTAACCGAGCAAAAAAGATGGGAGACCAAGCCTGGTCTTATGTTCTGGAAGGTGGGCGGGAAAGGGTGCTGAGCTGTTAAGTCCCCAGCAATTTGAGTCTTGAGAACAGGTGGATTACAGGACCTGTAGTCTTGCTCTCTTGGAAGCGAGGGCAGGTCTTGTTCAGGAGGAGGCGCGGAGTTGGAGCAGATTGAAGAGGAGGTTGGGTTCACTTCCTTCCAGATGTGCGTGGTTGGGACCCTCAGGCAGGCAGCCTGATAATAAGTACTCACTAAACTCCTACTCCACACACCACACTGTGCTAGGCACCACAGGGGACAGGGAGAACACAAAGGAAATAGAAGCCATTGTTCAGCCCCCAAAGAATTGAGTATAATTGGGACGACAAGACACATGCACGAGGAGCTGAGAACTATTGCTAGGCAAAGAATCTGCAAGTCCAACATGATAGGGCCCAGAGCAGAGAGGAGCTCTGGTGTGCACAATAAAGGAGTGACCAGAAAAGGGAGGCAGTTTTGTGTTGTCTGTGGGAGATGGGATTGAGGTGGGAGAAGTGATGTAAATTTCTCAAGTGCTTACTGCATGTCGTGCACTTTATACACATTACCTGATTCTCACAATTCTCCCATTTGAGAGATGAGAAGACAGAGTCCCATCCAGGCTCATTAGTCTCCAGAGTCCCTGTTCATTTCACCGTGCCCCACTGTCCTCCCTTTCCTTTGGCTGGAGAGACTTCTAGGATGTTCAGCCCAGAGCCTAAGTGGGAATTGCTGCTTGGGGGGCTGACTGAGGTTTTCTGGTTCCAGGGGTGACCCAGAGCACCGTGTTTTCCTGCGAAGCTCACAACCTAAAAGGCCTGGCCTCTTCACGCCCAGCTACTGTTCGCCTTCAAGGTAGGAGGACTGAGCCAGGTGCAGTGGCTTGCACATATAATCCCAGCTACTTGGGAGGCTGAGGCTGGAGGGTCACTTGAGCCCAGGAGTTCGAGGCTGCAGTGAGCAGCCTGGCTTACAGCAGCCGGGACTGGCTTGGTGGGGAGGAACTGGAGGTGAGGCCAGGGGCATTGTTAGTGGGCTGTCCTGCGGTTAGAATAATTTGCTGTTCCAGCTCCCCTCAGATCTGCTGGGATCTCAGGGATGAGAGGTTAATTGGCATAGCTCCCATTCCTAGTGGGAGAACCTGAGACCCTGCCGTGGCTGAGATGAGAATAGAATCCTGACGTCACAGCAGATTTCCCATTAGGAAGCAGAGTCCTTGGGAGGGAGGAGGGAGAGAGAGCCAATAGGAGATGGTCAAAGCTCCTGCCCAACCTTGTTTCTGGCACTCCCTGTGAGGGGCTGGGGGTGGGGAAAGCAGCCTCATCGGGACAGCGGAGACCCAAAGGGCTGAGGGAGGGAGAGAGCTGGTGTGTGGGCTGTGGCTGCAGGGGCAGCTGCCTGTCTCTCCTTTGTCTTTCCCAAGGCTGGAGGTACTGCCCTCACATACTCTCTTCTTATTCTTTGGTCAGATAGGGCCCCTGATTCAGAGAGAGGCGGCCTCTCCACAGCCTAGGCACTCTCCCAGGTATGAGCAGCTGTGCTCTGCTGGTTGCTTGTGTACCACTGTGGTCCTGGGAGTGCCCCAGACACTGGGGAGGGACTCCAGTCTCCACTGCCATGCCTCCTGCTCCCTCCTCTCACATCCTTACCCAGCACTGACTCTAAGTTGCCATCCGCAGCACTGCCTGCAGCCCCCTTCAACATCACCGTGACGAAGCTCTCCAGCAGCAATGCTAGTGTGGCCTGGATGCCAGGTGCTGATGGCCGAGCCCTGCTCCAATCCTGTACAGTTCAGGTAGGCTGCGATAGACTGGGCAGGCTCTCCGGGCCTGGCTATATGCATTTTGGCTGCCTGCTGGCACTTTTGTTGACAGTGGTGTCACCCTTACTAGACCTGTCCATGGGGCTTGGTCTCCAGCTCTATTCAGGTGATGCCCCTTAGCAGGAAGAGCCCAGGCCACGGTTTCTTACTGAGATGCTCTGGCAACTAAGTGACTCTGCAGATTGGCTCAAGCCCATGCATTCTTCAGGCTGGAAAACAGATACTAGAGCAGATTTGGGGTACCTGGAAGAGTTTTTCTTACGTGGGTGAAAACTCAAACCTTTGATTTATCTGATACACTCTCATGCATCCCCTACCCCCCACCAACTTAAGCCAGAGAGAACAAAAGGACCAGAAGGGTCCTAAGCCCTGGTGAGTGGAAAACTGGGTAAGGTGATAAGAAATAAGAGGCAATGCAGGCTTGCTCATTTGAGTCTGTTTACTTAAAAGGTATTTAATGAGGACCTTTCAAAACCATTCTAGGCAGTTCTCCTGTGCAGGAGGCGCCCCTGCCCTGGGCTCTACTATTTAGAAGACCCCACTCTGGCCCTCCTTTGGCCATACCCCTTGGCTTTGGGCAAAGAGTCTGCAGGGCCAAGGGGACATGCCCATCCAGATCATGAGGACCCCCCACCACGACACTATAGTCTAGATATTCAGGATCTTTTGCCCTAATGGCCCCGAGTCTGCTTCCAGGGCCTATGTGGGCCTCTTCCCTGGTCCATCCTTCTAGGATGTGATATGTGCACCTCTAAGCCCAAGGGGCAGCCCTTGTTGGGGGGGATGGGAACCGAGCTTGGGTGTGCAGGTAGCATCGTCCACACCTGTGCACATGAGGCCTCTCATGGTGTAAACCCTTGGCTGGGGGCCTGCTCTTCCAGTGCCCCCTCATCCTGACTTGGGACTCCAAGAATTTGGAGAATTGTAAATGCAAACCTGACCTTCCAGGTTGTTTTAAAGGTTTATTTGTCAAGATATTAAGATAAAAAATTATTTAATAGTTCGTTAGTTGATTTATAATGTTTGAATATTCAGCTATATAGAATATGGATCTCTGTTTGTACTCAAATGTAAGCCACGGGGCAGGGCTGATGCATGGTGCCGCTAGGCTCCCAGTTTCTCTGACCTTCAGAAGCTCTGAGTCTTTGAAATGGCATGTAAGCAATTAACAATAATGGTAAGTACTCTTAACAGTTATGTACCGAGTACAAAGGGACAAGAGGAGTTTTCTGGAGTAGATAAGAAAGGCTTTCACCAAGAAAGTGGCATTCGCACTGAGTCTTAAAGGATGAGTAGGGCTTTGCTAGGAAGAGCAGCTCATTCCAAGCAAAAGGAACAGCATTTGCAAAGGCATGAAGGTGTGGAACCCAGTGTGTTATTGGGGTAGGGGCAGGTGGGAGGGATTGGGTTGCAAATGTTTGCTACTAGACTTAGAAGAAGCATTAATTCAAGCCACCATACCTATATCCCATCTTCTGTCTCATGTCACAGGCCATAGGGACTGTCCTTCCCCGTGTCATTAGTTTTCTGCTTTTCCGTAGGTGACGCAGGCCCCAGGAGGCTGGGAGGTCCTGGCTGTTGTGGTCCCGGTGCCACCCTTTACCTGCCTGCTCCGGGACCTGGTGCCTGCCACCAACTACAGCCTCAGGGTGCGCTGTGCCAATGCCTTGGGGCCTTCTCCCTATGCTGACTGGGTGCCCTTTCAGACAAAGGGTCTAGGTAAGGGACTCCAAGCAGAGAGGCTGGGCAGGGCTGGAGCAGGTGAGGGGCGGTGTTGGCTTGAGTTCTGAATAGACTTGATTTTTTTTTTAATTTTTTTTTTTTTTAATATGGAACGCTTCACGAATTTGCGTGTCATGCTTGTGCAGGGGCCATGCTAATCTTCTCTGTATCGTTCCAATTTTAGTATATGTGCTGCCGAAGCGAGCACTGAATAGAGTTGATTGAGAGGAGCTACCTGACAGAGAGGTTTAGGCATCATTTTTATCTAATTCTTGTGAGTGGAACAGATAAGCAAACTAGAAAAAAATCAGATAATATAGTGACAAAGAGTGCCCCTGGGCAGTTGAGGAAAACCCTCTAAAGAGATCTGAATGAGGTCTGAATGAAATCATGTGAAATCATGTAAATATGTGGGGGAAATCACTGAAGGAAGAGGGCCCAGCAAGTGCAAAGATCCTGTGGCAGGAACTTGCTGGAAGTTCTCTGGCAAGAAGCCTGTCATGGTTGTTGAGAGGGGAGTGATGAAGGATGGGGCAGAGGGATGGAAACCACGGTGATAAAGAGCAACACTGCCGAGCTGGGGTGCTACCAGCCTACTGCTTACTCCTCAGCATGGTGGGTGAGAACAGTCAGAGCTGGGTGAACCCTTCCCCTGTCTGTTGCTCTCTGAGCTCTTCAGTTCTTGGGAGATGGTTTCAAAGGTCTGCATGGGATAGTGATGGTGGGAAGGGCAGAGATCTTAGCAACCTTCTCTCTTCGGGTACAGCCCCAGCCAGTGCTCCTCAAAACCTCCATGCCATCCGAACAGACTCAGGCCTCATCCTGGAATGGGAAGAAGTGGTTCCTGAGAGCCCTTTGGAAGGCCCCCTGGGACCCTATAAACTGTCCTGGGTTCAAGACAATGGAACCCAGGTAAGGGAGACAGAACCCTCCACTTTCTCCACTCTCCTGGAATATCAGCCCTCAGGGTTCTAAGGCCTTGAAGGGCTTCAGAATGACAATCTTTGGTGGGTCTGGGCCTCCCACTGCCCCAGGGAATCCACTCCTCCCCACCCTCCCTTGCAAACTCCACCCCTCATTGGAATATGTCTCCTGTTAGCATTGCATCCTGTGTCCACTTTGTGTATAAAGCAGGAAGCACATTCCTGCATCAACTAGGGGAGGGCACAGATAAGGCTTTGTCCCCAGCTCAATCCCCTCCCATCCCCCACCTGAGCTTTCCAACTGAGCCCTGTTTGTGTTCCGGAGAGGCCTCTGCAGCCTGGAGCAGGAATGTGATGACTCTCGGAAGGTTGTGTTCTCGCAGCCCCTGAACCCACAGTGTCCCTGGACTCCCATGTTCCTAGCTGGACCTTTTTCTGCCCTCAAGCCCCAGCAGGATGCTTTCTTTTCAGGCTCAGTGTGGGTTGGGGCTTTTCCTGGCTGCAGGATGAGCTGACAGTGGAGGGGACCAGGGCCAATTTGACAGGCTGGGATCCCCAGAAGGACCTGATCGTGCGTGTGTGCGTCTCCAATGCCGTTGGCTGTGGACCCTGGAGTCAGCCACTGGTGGTCTCTTCTTACGACCATGCAGGTGAGGCCTGTGGGGGGAGGGGAACAGGGGATCAAAGCTTTCAGGGGTGTCCTAGACTGATAGGAGGAGGCTGGTGGTGACTTCCCTCCTAATAAGGTCAGAGTTAAGCAGTTGGGGCCAAGGTTGGTGATAGGTCACAATGGCCAGGGCCTGTCACTGACCAGGTAGGAAGTCCTGGGTCTTCCTCTGAAGCTTCTTTCACTCAGGACCCTTACTGACTTAGAGGAGCTTCTATATCAGGCTGGATGGCCCTCTTGGGAAAGTTCTTGGGATGACCCCCTTGGTGTCAGCCTCGATGGTGCCACTGCCCCTCCCTCCCACAGGCCAGCAGGGCCCTCCCCACAGCCGCACATCCTGGGTGCCCGTGGTGCTCGGCGTGCTCACAGCCCTGGTAACGGCCGCTGCCCTGGCCCTCATCCTGCTTCGGAAGAGGCGGAAGGAGACACGGTTTGGGTAAGGGGGTGGGGACGTGGAGGGAAAGGCAGGTGGTGACAGAGGTTGGAGCTGATGCCAAATCCTGGCTTTCCCTTTAGGCAAGCTTTTGACAGTGTCATGGCCCAAGGGGAGCCAGCCGTTCACTTCCGGGCCGCCCGGTCCTTCAATCGAGAAAGGCCTGAGCGCATTGAGGCTACGTGTGAGTAGGGGATGTCATGGCAGAGACAAATGGCCTATGTTATGTCTCTATCTACATTCCTTTTACCAACTCTTTAACTTGACCAGTGTGTCTGCTCCTTGATGAGTCCCGGGCACATAGTGAAAGAGACACAGACCTACTCTCATGGAGGTCACCACCCCAGCTGTGGGAGCTCAGCTCAGCCCTGTGCTCTGAGGGCAGAGGCTGGGATATAAGTGGCAGCCCGGGGTTTGGATCAGTACCCAGAGATCCCTCCCCTTTCTCACCAACCCCCCTCCCCACAGTGGAGAGCTTGGGCATCAGTGACGAACTAAAGGAAAAACTGGAAGACGTGCTCATTCCAGAGCAGCGGTTCACCCTAGGCAGGATGTTGGGCAAAGGTATGTGGGGCTGTGCAGGGATTGGCGTGAGTTTGCCGTAGGGTAGCTGGATGTGTTTGGATGCCCCTGTCACTTTGAGGGTGTGGGTTTGGGTCAGCTCCTATAAACAAGATACGCTTGTAGACTCCTGAGTTTGGAATGTTTAGGGGAATGGTAGCTGGAGACAGGGAGGGCCAGGGAGCCACTCCCAACATGCTTTGCTTTGGCTATGGGCAGGGTATCCTCCTCCAGCCTCCTTGGATGATTTTTGTCCCCATGGAGAGTCACCTGGGAGGGAAGAGGGAGGGCAGCAAGGCTAAGGAGACTCCCTCTTATTTGGATCGGTTCCTAGGAGAGTTTGGTTCAGTGCGGGAGGCCCAGCTGAAGCAGGAAGATGGCTCCTTTGTGAAAGTGGCCGTAAAGATGCTGAAAGGTAAGAGGATAGCAGTTGTGGCATGAGGCATCCCTTGGGAGGGAAGAAGGGGTGACCGATCCTGAAGTAGGCTCTGTTTTGCACTAGATTTTCCAAGAAGAGCTAGTTAGCACTAGCTGTCTGTACCACGTGAATAATTCACAAGCATAAACACACACACAGATTCGTGCCCCAGCCATTGCTCTCTGCTGTCAGCAGTGACTGTCCTCTGAGTTCCCTCCTGCAGTGATTGCAGCTGTGGCTGGTTGAGCCCCAGCAGAGCTGCCCAGACCACAGGGAAGGCGTCAGCAAGTGGAAAAGTTGTTGGATAGCCCCATTCCATGAGGGTTTCTCTTGCTCATGGCTATTTTCTGGGGCCCCTTGGAAACCCAGAACATCTGAAGGATAAGACCTAGGAGTCTTGGGTCAGAGCTAGGGGCACATCTCGCTTCATTCCCTCCTTCCCATCCTTTTCTCCCAGCTGACATCATTGCCTCAAGTGACATTGAAGAGTTCCTCAGGGAAGCGGCTTGTATGAAGGAGTTTGACCATCCACACGTGGCCAAACTTGTTGGTGAGCCCCTTTTTTGCGAGGAGGCAGATATAGATCAAGCTAAAAATATGCTCTGCCAAGGTGAGAGGGCAGTCTACAGGAGAGAAGTTTGGACTTACCTGGTAAGTAGGCAGATGGCAAAATAGCAAGGAAAGTCCTGGCTAAAACCGGACCACACTACAGGTGAGGAGAACCAAAGTACATGAGGACTGCTCACGTGGACAAAGGAGGAGAAAGAGGGGACAGAAGTTGCTTTAGGGATCTGGGAGCAGCCAGAGCCCTCCTGGGTAGTCCCTAGACCAGTATGGAACCTGTGGGAAAAGAGGTCACACAGCTAGGGCTAGAGGGGGGACCCAGCTGATGGGGGATTATACAGACACTTGAGTTGTCCCTTGACCTTTATGTGCTTAGCTCCTGACTCTCCCTTGTCCCAGGGGTGAGCCTTCGGAGCAGGGCAAAAGGTCGTCTCCCCATCCCAATGGTCATCCTGCCCTTCATGAAGCATGGAGACCTGCACGCCTTCCTGCTTGCCTCCCGGATTGGGGAGAACCCTTTTGTGAGTGCCTGGGGTGGGGGTGGCCAGGAGATAACAGGGGTGGGAGAAAATGGCCTGGCAAGGGACAGAGACCATGGCAGAGAGGGATTTGGCGGGTAGGGCTGACGGAGCTAGTTGGGAGTAGAATGGCTGAGTTTGAATCCCTTTAGGCTAGCAGGCTTCCTTTTCTCTCACAAAACCCTGCTGGGAATTTTAAGCTGGACAAGGGCCCTTTCTGGGAGAAGAGACTGTGGAGCCCCAGGTTGGGGATGTCTTGGCTCTCAGGCTCTCTTGGACTTGCCAAAGCTTCTGTGCCTTGGGAAGGCCCTCCGTCCCCTTTCCTTCCTTCCGGTGATTCTGAGGACAGTCTTTAGGCTTTCTGGCCAGGGAATTCATTCCTCCCTTCTCGGCCGGGTGGGCAGGTCCAGCCTGAGCTCTCCCCGTCTGCCCACCAGGACCTGCCCCTCCAGACCCTGATCCGGTTCATGGTGGACATTGCCTGTGGCATGGAGTACCTGAGCTCTCGGAACTTCATCCACCGGGACCTGGCCGCTCGAAACTGCATGTAGGAATTCTGGACGGCTCAGGGGTGGGAGACAGCAGCCAGTACAGGAGGAGCTAGCTAATGTTCGACTGCTGCCGGGGACAGTATCTGATATGCACTGGGGACAGCTTGGAGTGGCTCTAGAAAGGCTGCGAGCATGGGGGAAGGCTGACCTCATCCTTTGACACCCCTCGCAGGCTGGCAGAGGACATGACGGTATGTGTGGCCGACTTTGGACTCTCCCGGAAGATCTATAGCGGGGACTACTATCGTCAGGGCTGTGCCTCCAAATTGCCCGTCAAGTGGCTGGCCCTAGAGAGCCTGGCTGACAACCTGTATACTGTGCACAGTGACGTGGTGAGCAGGGTGGCACAATGAGGCTTCGTGCTAACTAGGAGGGGTGGACTAGTGTCAGAGCAGACCTTCAGGACCCGCAAGGGCCTCACCAGGTCTGCTGTCTGGCATTTTGCTGCCCAGTGATGAGGCCCCTGAGCCCCATGGCTCTGCTTGGCTCAGGAAACCTAATGACACCTTACCCCCAACCTCGATTCTGTCCTAGTGGGCCTTCGGGGTGACCATGTGGGAGATCATGACTCGTGGGCAGACGCCATATGCTGGTATCGAAAACGCTGAGATTTACAACTACCTCATTGGCGGCAACCGCCTGAAACAGCCTCCGGAGTGTATGGAAGACGTGTGAGTACCCTGGGGAAGGGGATTCTGGAAGGAAACAGGAATCTGGGGGTTTGGCTGCTGGCCCAGTGGGACCTTAGAACCTCAACTGGATCTTCTTATTTTTCTGGTAGGAGCATCCTTGTAGTTAGAGGGAAGGCTGGCCTCCACCTCATACTGCTATTCATCCACCACCTCCCTGGTTTCTTCCTTTCTCCCTTTCCTAGCCCATATTTCTTGCTCCAGCCTTTTTCTGTCACTCTCTTTTCTCTAGTTTCTAGGAAGAACGAAGAACCCCAGGGCAGAAGGTACAGGGTGAGCAACAGTGCAGGTTTCCCTGTCACCTTCTCCCCACCCCTACCTCTTTGTCCTTCTCAAGGCCCAGCTAGCCTAAGGAAACCTCCCGGGCTGAGCTCTCCCTCCCTGTCAGGTAGGGCTGCACAGGCCACAAAACACTGCTGCTCCATCGCTCTCCTTGCCTGGCAAGGAGGGGGCGGAGGGGTGGGACGTTGGCTTTCTTTCTTGGTCTTGGCCTCCTCTGTAGGGAGTGGAAGGGACCTAAGATAAGGAACTGAGAACCTGGGAAAAAGGGAACTGCCTCCCTTCCTTTCTGCAAGGCTGAAGCCCTCGGGAGTGGGGTGTGTGGTGACACCTCCCCCTGTAAAGAATGGTATCAAACCCTTGTGACAAGATGAGGGTAAGTATCGCTAACATTAGCTGGGCACCCTGGGCTTTCTTTCAGGTAATCTTCCTTTAACCATATGAGGAAAAGACTATTATTATCCTCATTTAGTAGATGAGGAAGTAGGATTAAAGAGGTTAAGTAACATGGCCCCGGTCAAGCAGCTATTAAGTGAATGAGGTGGGATTTGAACCTACATCCCTGTGATTTTAGAGTATGTGTTCTTAACCATGACACCAACTGTGATTTGTCTGTTCTCGTCTTACTACCCCTCTCCCTCCAAGCCAGGGTCTCCCTGGGCCTCCAGAGAACCTTTTGTGAGCACCAGGAAGGGAGAGTCCACTGTGATCCAGAGGGAAGAATTTGTTGTGTCTTGCTGTGAGGTTGGGCCCACAGGGGGCTGCAGAGGAAGGTTCAGCCTGAATGGTGGGGTCCTTCTCTAGGGTAGTGGGTTTGAAGTGCCCTGAGCCTGGGCTGCGAGTGACTCACCTGCACCCGAGAGAGAAATCTGAGGACATAAACCAGGCCCCTCCTATTACTTCAGCAGAGTTCAAAGCATGGTAGGGACAGGATGCTCAGGTCTTGCTGTGGCTGCTGCCTGCCTCGGCCAATTCTGGCACTGAGAAACTCGTGGGCAATGGGGACCAGGCCCCGGCTCAGCCCCCTCCCAGGCTGGAGCTGGTATTGTCAATGGAGGATGGGCGGGCACCAGCCTTCCACCAGGCAGCCTGGTGGACAGGCGCCAGTTGACTCCAGGCACAGCCTTGAGAATGTGTCCGGGTCTGGCTACGTACCCATGGCCCCAGACCATTCCCACAGCCTGCTGGTGTCTGCTATGATCACCCCCATCCTGGGGCTGCTGTCAGCAGGGCAAGTGTGTGAGGCGGTGCTTGGGGCTTTTGTCATGGGCATAGGCAAGAGAGTCGGGCATTTGCTTTTATTGAACTTGGTCTCCAGCCCGTTCCCATTAGGTTTTGGGGTTTTTTTTCCCTCCATCTTGAGGTATTCCTTGGGAATTGTGAGTAACACGCTTCTGAGTGCTGTAAGTCTCCTGAAATTGTATGTAAAAAAGTATTCCTGCCAGGGGAGGCCTGGAAGCTTTTTTCAGATACTCAAAGGTGTCTCTGAACAGGGAGGATGTCAGCCTGCCTGAGCTGGTACAGCTCACCCAGCATAGGGGGGACTTTGGAGCCAACCTATCTGGCTTCAAATCCCAGCTCTGTCACTTTCTACCTGTGTGACCTTAGTCAAGGATCTTAACCTCTCAGTGCTTCAGTTTCCACATTTATAAAATAGGGATCACTTATTGCGTAAGGTTGTTGTGAGAATTAAATAATTCAATAAATGTAAGGTACTTAGAACAGTGCCTGATATGTAATAAGCCCTACACAAGAGTGTACTGAAAAAATTTTCTAAAATCTTAGTGCCATGTGGGGCTTCTGCGTTTGAGGGAGGGGCCGCTACCTCCCCTCACCCTTCTCTCCACCCCAGGTATGAGCTCATGTACCAGTGCTGGAGTGCCGACCCCAAGCAGCGCCCGAGCTTCACCTGTCTGCGAATGGAACTGGAGAACATCCTGGGCCAACTGTCTGTGCTGTCCACCAGCCAGGACCCCTTGTACATCAACATTGAGAGAGCCGGGGGGCCTGCCGAGGGAGGCGGGGATCAGCCCAGCAGCGGGGCTGGGGATGGCAGTGGCGTGGGGGCAGTGGGGGGCACCCCCAGTGACTATCGGTACATCCTCAGCCCCGGAGGGCTGGCTGAGCGGCCAGGACAGGCGGAGCAGGAGCAGCAGCCAGAGAGCCCTGTCAACGAGGCCCAGAGACTGCTGCTGCTGCAGCAAGGGCTACTGCCCCACAGTAGCTGTTAGCCCACAGGCAGAGGGCATCCGGGACCATCCTGCTGGCTCTGCTGGCCGCTGTGCTGGCTGACTAAGCCCTGTCTGACCCCAGCCCAGACAGCAACGTATGGAGGCTCCTGTGGTAGTCCTCCCAAGCTGTGCTGGGAAGCCTGGATTGACCAAATTGCCCAATCCCAGTTCTTCCTGCAACCACTCTGTGGCCAACCTGGCATCAGTTCAGGCCTTGGCTTGATGGAGGTGGGCCAGGCCTGGTTGTCTGAACCTAGGCAGCTGGCAGGAGGGGGGTAGTTATGTTTCCATGGTTATCGTGGGTATGGATGGCAGTGGAGGAAGGGTAGATCCAGCCCGTGGGCTCCTGTCCTCCCCGCTGAGCTGCCCCTGCTGCTTCAATGCATGCATTGAGCTGCCTCCAGCCTGGGGGCCCAGCTGTGCCCACACTTGGGTTTAAATGCCTAGGTGTGCCCCTCCAAGTCACAAAGAGTGCCCTTGTATTATTCCCCTTTAGGTAAGAGTCGATAAGGGGCTGGTACAGTTGGGTCCCAAGCCTTGTGGTAGGAGGCAGTGGAACACTCTCAGGTCTGAATTTTTGTCACCTTCCTGATTCCCCACCCCGCCTAGGCCAGGAGAAGGGGGGTGAAAGGAGGGTGCTTCCCTGAAGCTGACAAGTTCACAACGAGGCATGCTGGAGTACCACAGGCTACCAGATGCCCATCTTCTAAAGGCAATGCGCTGAGCCCAGCAAGAGGAAGGGGTGCTGTGGGGCTTGCTCAGGAATGGGTGAGGCTGGAGAGGCGTTGAGGAGCCCCTCACCAGGCCTTGCCACAGTCTGTCTGAGCATGCTATGGAATACCAAAATACCCTAAGATTAACAAAGGCAGCTGTGTCTGAGCCCAACCCTTCCAACCGTGACTCTGAGTCCCAACTTCCCCTCTAACTGGAGACCCCCTTCTGTCCCAGGTCTCCGAAGAGTAAATAGGCCTAATGGCTGGTGTGGGTTAAGGGGATTCTGGAGCGTGGACCCCAGCCCTGGCTGGGGGAGCCTCCCAAATGCATGGGGCAGGCCCTTGCTGTTAGGGACATTTCTAAGTGGTTAGTTGCTGTTTAAAAACAAATAAAATTGAAGGCTAAAGACCTAAGACTTTGTCTCTTAAATGTTTACTTTTTTTCAGGTCACAAAAATGAAGCATTTCTGCATAGAGAAAAGTCTGGAAAGACATATGTCAAAATGTTAACAGCTGTTATCTTTATATGATGTGTTTAAGGGGACTTTTTTCTTTGTGCTTTCCAACTTTCCTGCATTGAGCACAAAATGCTTTTGTAATTTGGTAAGATCCCAAGGAATCTTATCATATTAAAGATAATACATAGTCACTGTAGACAATTAGGAAAATACAGAAAATTGTAAAGAAAAGATGCTGATTACTCATACTCCCACTACCTAGAGGTAACCACCATTGATCTTTTGAAAATGCAAATATTTTGGGGAAGTTTTTTATCTTGGAACAAAAGAGGTTGTCTTTGCTGTTTTCTACCCTTTTTTTTTTTTTTTTTGAGACAGAGTTTCACTGTGTTGCCGTGGCATCAGCCTAGCTCACAGCAACTTCAAACTCCCGAGCTCAAGCAAATCCTTCTGCCTCAGCCTCTCCAGTAGCTGGGACTACCGGCATGTGCCACCAAGCCCGGCTAATTTTTTCTATATATTTTTAGTTGTCCGATTAATTTCTTTCTATTTTTAGTAGAGATGGGGTCTCGCTCTTGCTCAGGCTGGTCTCAAACTCCTGAGCTCAAACAATCCTGCCTTGGCCTTGCAGAGTGCTAGGATTACAGGCGTGAGCCACCGCGCCCGGCCTGTTTTCCACCCTTCTGTCAGACTTTTCCTTTTATCCTTGGGTGTAGAGACTTTTCTTTTCGCCTTTACACTCTTGAAAACTTCTCTGGGAAAAAGTGGACAGAGACTGTGAGACTCTTGAGGATTAGAAATAAGAGTATGGAGTTTGCTTCCAAGTATTTCCACCTGGAAATCTTAGTTCAGAAGCTTTGAGAGCAAGCTCATGGCCGGGTGCAGCAGGCTGCGTGGGAATCACGCCCCCCTGGTGAGGGGTGTGGGGAGGCTGGGAGGGACACAGGTATCTCGCACTGCTGGCTGAGGGCAATGGAATGGGGCGGGCACTTATGAAAGCAAATATCCTGAAAAACCTGTTGCTGTTACTCCAGATTCTTATTCCCACGTAGATCATGAGACCTGAATTAACTTCCAGACACGTAGTTTTCAAAATTTTTCCTGCTGTGATTAGCTTTAACTGCAAGTAGTGATTATCTATGAAATAACATTTGGGAATTATTGATTGAGAAGAACTTTACTCTCAAATAATTGTCTACCACTTTTTCTCTTTTTCTTTCTTTCTTTCTTTTTTTTTTTTAATTTTCTTTGCCCTAATCTACTATCACTGGTAATAATTATCTACCATTAATGGGGCACCTACTGTGTGCCTAGTGCTTCACACATGTTCTCTCATTTAGTATAGTGTTTCTGTAAGTGGGAGTGTAATTATCCTCTAACACATAGGACAGAGATGCAGAGTAAGTAACTTGTCAGAGTTTTCATAGCTATTGAGTGGTGGATCCAGGCATGAAACTCACTAAATCAGACATCGGAGCCCATGCAAACCCTTCTTCCCACCGTTCCAGGGAGCATCCTTGAGCTCTATTTCGATCATTTCATCTTTTAGTGAATGCAGGTCAACAGTGGGCACCTTTTAAAAGGCACAGGATGCCTATCTCTATTGCCATGGGGAAAGAAAAACAAAAGGCACAGGAGTTCTGATATGGGTATACGTGAGGTAGACAAAGTCTAACTATTTAAATGAAAGTCACCTATCAGTCATTAAATTAGTGTAAATAATTTTATCAACTTAGTCCTTTTTCCCTCAGCACCTTGGCCTCTGTGGCCAAGGGGTTTGAGGTAGGTGACAATAATGAAATTTCAATTTTTTTTTTTTGTTTTTTTTTTTTTGAGATAGAGTCTCACTCTGTTGCCCTGGCTAGAGTGAGTGCCATGGCGTCAGCTTAGCTCACAGCAACCTCAAACTCCTGGGCTCAAGCGATCCTTCTGTCTCAGCCTCCCGAGTAGCTGGGACTGCAGGCATGCTCCACCATGCCCAGCTAATTTTTTCTATATGTTTTTAGTTGTCCGATTAATTTGTTTCTATTTTTAGTAGAGACGGGGTCTCACTCTTGCTCAGGCTGGTTTTGAACTCCTGAGCTCAAACAATCCGCCTGCCTCGGCCTCCCAGAGAGCTAGGATTACAGGCGTGAGCCACCACGCCCGGCCTTGTTTTTGTTTTTGTAGAGACTGAGTCCCACTGTGTTGCCCAGGCTGGTCTCAAACTCCTGTCTTCAAGGGATCCTCCCGCCTCAGCCTCCCAAAGCACTGAGATTACTGGCATGAACCACTGTACGCAGCCCATAATGAAATTTTAAAAAACATTTTTGTTAAAGTCTGAGACACAGAGAGAAAAAAAAACAAAAGCACCAATCGTAAGTATATAGATCTTAAGAATTTTCACAAACAGATCCAAATAAACAGCAGCCAGATCAAGAAATGGAACATCACTGGCAACCAGGAAGCAACCCTTGGGGTCCCAACCTCTACCTCCTCCCTACTCCCCATAGGTGACCTCCATCCTGACTTCTGGCGCCGGGCATCACTGTAGCTCCTTTTGAATTTATATGAATGGAACCATGTAATCTGGATTATTATGTGCTTAACTTCTTTCACTCAGCAACATATTTATGAGAATCATCTAACCACAGCAATTTTGAGAGAAAGGTCTTAGAAGAGGCAAGAGCAGAAGAGTGTTTTTTTGTTTGTTTTATTTTTCTTTGTTCTTTTAATTATGTCCTCTAGCTCAGTTCTTCTCATACTTTTCAAACACGATCCCCTGACAAACCACCCGAGAATCTTCTCAAAAGTGGAGTTTGATTCAGTAGCTCTGAGATCCTGCATGTCTCTCAGGTTCCTAGGTGATATTAATATAAATGCAGCTGGTCTGAGGACCACACTTGAGGTGCAAGGACTACGCTCCATTCACAGTTTGAAAGTGCAAGGAGTGTTTGAAAAACCATTTAATGACTGCAATATGCAATCACTTTAACAAAGTAAAAGTAATGCAAAAGATTGGAACATAATTTAATTTCTACATCTCACAAAATTTAATTACTTTTTCTTCATGTGTTTCTGATTGATGTTTTTCTACTTTAAAAAATTAATTTATCGTGTCAAATGAATGTCAAATACCTACGGTACAAAAATTCAAAAGGTAGATAAAAACTTGAAAGGTAGACAGTGAAAACAAGTCACCTTGCCTCGGGGCCTCTAGGTTCCTCTCTCCAGAGGCAGCCACTGTTACTGATTTATTGTGAAATTTTCAAGAGCTATTTTACCCATATACTTATTTTTCTTTTACAAATGGTAGGTTATTATACATACTGTTCTGTCATTGCTCTTTTTATTAACAATATGTGTAAGAAAATAGCTAGTGCTATGTATTCTGGGCATTGTTCTAAGTGCTTTTGGTATTTTAAGTCATTTAATTTTTACAGTAACCCTGCACAGTAGGTACAATTATTATTTCCATTTTATAAATGGAATTAAAATCTGACATACTCGTGAGTTCTCACTTGATTGTTCAGGCTGTTACAGATTGAACTCCTTGTTCTACAACTGTCCCCTCTCCTCACTACGGCACTTGACTAGTCTTAAAAAAAGAAGAGGCCTGGGGCGCAGTGGCTCACGCCTGTAATCCTAGCACTCTGGGAGGCCGAGGCCGGCGGATTATTTGAGCTGTGGAGTTTGAGACCAGCCTGAGCAAGAGCAAGACTCCGTCTCTACCAAAAATAGAAAGAAATTAATTGGACAGCTAAAAATATATAGAAAAAATTAGCCGGGCATGGTGGTGCATGCCTGTAGTCCCAGCTACTCGGGAGGCTGAGGCAGGATTGCTTGAGCCCAGGAGTTTGAGGTTGCTGTGAACTAGGCTGACGCCATGGCACTCACTCTAGCCAGGGCAACAAAGTGAGACTCTGTCTCAAAAAAAAAAAAAAGAAGAATAAAAAACCTGATATACTCTACAGAGCCTCTACCTTTCCCCTATTAGTACATATACATCTTCAATTCTTTGTATGATGTATCATAATTTATTTAATAAGTTATCTATTGATGGACATTTAGATTGTTTCCAATATTTTGCTATTACAGTGTTGCAATGAATTTTTTTTTGGCATATGTCATTTCATACTTGTGGGAGGAAAATTCCTAAAAGAGAAATTGCTGGGTCAAAGTAGCATATATTTTAAATTCTGGTTAATATCACCAAGTCGCCCTCCATAGGTGAGATTTTATCCATCTGATAGGTGAAAAAACGGTATTTTACTGTGGTTTCAACTTACATTTTTGTTACTATCAGTGAAGCATCTTCTCACATATGTAAGAGCCATTTTAATTTTCTTCATTGTGAGCTGTTTGTCATATATTTTTCTGCTAAGTTGTTGGTCTTTTGCTATTAATTTGTAAGGGCTCATTTTTATATTTAGGAAATTATTTCTTTGCGATATGTAGTGATTTTTGTTGTGGTAGTGATTGTTTGAGTAGTTGTGTATGTGTGTGTGTGGGGAGCCTTTGGGTTTATGTCATACTTAGAAATGAATTTCCCACTCCAATATTATTTTTAAAACTCCTATGTTTTCTTCTAGTGCTTCTAAAATTTATTTTTCAATGTTTCATTTTAATTCATCTGAAATTTATTTTGGAATAAGATTAGATATAGATTCAAATTCATTTTATTTTCAGATGGCTCTCCATTGTCCTAACACCATTTATTGAACAATCTATATTTTCTGAACATTTCTTGAATAATCTATCTTTATGTATTTCTATGTATAACCTCCTTTATCATATCTAAACCCCCATATCTATTTGCGTTTATTGCTAGATTCTATCCCATTTCCATGTGCCAGTGTTACTGCTACAGTTTTAATTATTGTAAATGTATAATGTAGTTTTCCTATGTGTTCCTTGTATTAATACATATTTTTTGCAATGTTCCCCAAGGTTTAAGGAGCATTATCACAAGACATGGCATGGAAGAAACTCAGGTCTCCCAAGGCTTTATAGAAGAATGATCTGTCCATGGTGTCACCAAGCAAGGGGGTGGGGGACAATTGGGATAGAAACTCAGGGGTCTGCCTAGTTCCTCCATCTTTCCACTGCCCCAGGATGGGAGGGTAGGGGTAGCTGAGAGGCTTTGAGTACCAGAGGACAGGAGGCAATAGGCTTGGTAGAATTTTCTGTCACCATCCATAACTAACAGGTCTCTAAGTCCTGTTGATTCCACTCTCCCTGTTTTTCCTGATCCAGACCAGGTCAGGACTCCCTTGGTTATAAAGCGACACCCCACCCTCACCCCCACCCCCACCCCTGTCCTCTCCAGCACCTGTGGTATTTATTTTCAGGATTCTGAAGGAAATATCTCTTTTGCAACTATAATAATTATCTTTCCTACCCCCCGCCCCATGTAAGTTGTGTGAACACAGGGATCTGTCTGCTTTGCTCACTACAGTATGCCCAGTACCTTGGCACACAGTAGGCACTCAATAAATAATCATTGAATGGGTGTGGGTGTAAGGGAAAAGGAGGAGTCTAGCAAAATTTTAACCGGAGGGTTTGGTGGATGGTAAAGTTATTAACTAGGTGCCTGGGACACACAGAGGAAGGCACTAACAACATTTTAGGATTAATCAAAACAAAGTACTTAAGTGTCTAAAAGATTGTCTGACACTCACTGGCCAAAGTTCAGTAACTGTTAGGCACCACCCCTCCCCTTTTCCCCCAATACCCCAGCTTTTCCCTGGAGCAAAGCGAAAGAGATAAGTCCTCTGTAAGATACAGAGAGGTGGTGGAGAGAATTTTACTTTTTGACCCTTGAAAACCCAAAAGGCCCCAAATCAGAAGCTGTGCCTGGACTTTGCTCTGGCAAGCCCGGCAGCGCCGGGGGGACTGGCAAACGCGCCTGGGCACTTTCCGCCCACTGGTTCCGGATAGGGAGGCTCGAGCTGGCGGGGGTGGGGGTGCTGGGCGCGCGGGACTAATCCCCCAGCTCTGCTGGCCCAGGCGGGAGCGGGGTCACACGCGACGTCACATGCGGGGTGGCCCCGCCCCGCCTTGGCTGAGGCCGCTGGGCCGCGGGACAGGAGCGCCTTTGTCCGCGGCGTGGAGGGGCGGCAGCTCCAGGCAGAGCCGGCGCCCTGCAGGCCGGAGAAGCAGCGCCGCCGGCCGGCTGCCCCGCGCTGTGGCCGCCCCAGGGAGGCTGCCCGGCGCCGGCCGCGTGAGGGAGGCGCGCACCGAGAGGGGCTGGCATTTCCAGGTCGACTGGGTCGATCCTCCCAGCGTGGCCCAGAGAACATTGCTTCGTCACCGAATGCCGCGCTTCTTTTGTTAAGGCTGTCTTTGAGTTTTGCCTCCTCTGGTGGTAAAATTTAATTCCTTAGCAGACAGGGATACGAAAGAACCGTGAGCTCCAGTTTTTACGGCCGAAGGGCTCTCACTCTTGGAAACGATGGAAACGTTACTTGTTTGGCAATAAAGCCAAGGACCGTAAGCCCCTGGGAGGGTAGAGGAGGAGGGAGCTGGGTGGGCTGGAGCCATGCGGCCCGAGCGGAAGGTGTCCCAGCCAGGTGGCTGGGAGCTGTGCGCATGCCACACGGCAGTAAGGCCGGCAAACGCTTACTGGGCAAAACGAAAATTGAGAGTCCTAGGAAATGCCTAAAGCCCCAAACCATAGAATGTAATCCAATTTAAGTTTTCTTTAAAACGTTTTTAAGATTGATGGCAGTAATATTTTATTAAAACGAAATATTATACTATGTATAACGTCAACATGGAAAGTGGATGAAAATAATAAATGCGATCCTCAAAACACTTTCATCTTCATTGCCCAAGAAATACTTTCTTTTTTTTTTGAGGCAGAGTCTCACTCTTTTGCCTGGACTAGAGTGAATGCCGTGGCGTCATCCTAGCTCACAGCAACCTCAAACTCCTGGGCTCAAGTGATCCTTCTGCCTCAGCCTCCCGAGTAGCTGGGACTACAGGAATGTGCCACCATGCCCGACTAATTTTTTGTATATATATTTTTGGTTGTCCGATTAATTTCTTTCTAATTTTAGTAGAGGCGGGGTTTCGCTCTTGCTCAGGCTGGTCTGGAACTCCTGAGCTCAAAGGATCCATCCGCCGAGGCCTACCAGAGTGCTAGGATTATAGGTGTGAGCCATCTAGCCCGGCCCCAAGAAATACTTTCTTGTTTGTGACCCTGAGGTACATTGGTCCTACTACTGAAATTTACAAATGAGAAAAAAATAGAGCCAGAATAATTTGTTACTTGCTCAAACGTCAATTGTAAGATGCAGCAGTCCATTGTAAGATGCAGCACGTATTTCTGCCAGCACTCTCTCTCATCATCCTGAGTTGCAAATTTAGGGTGAGGAAAGTGTCAAGCCTCAAGGAAACTGAGCTTTGCAATGCATCAGTAGTGTCTTGTAGAAATACATAGAATATTATGGGAAAATGTGCAATTCTCTTTCAATTCTGCTATTGTTTCTTTTAATCAGTTCATGGGCCCTTTTTTGTTACTTGGGAACTATTTGACGTTATAATCATTGTTCCTAAGACTCTGTTCAAGCATATGTGGCATACCAGATGCTCTTTTTGTACCTTTGTAAGCTTTATTATTTTTAATCCTCAAACTATAGTATTTGTTTTGTTTAATTTATTTAATAAATATACTCGTTTACTTTGTTTTTCTAAGAGCTTTCCAAATGTTAACATATTTAATCTTCTTAACAATGGTTTGGAGACCCTTATCCTTATTTTTCCAATGAGACACTTTCCCAGTGTCACGGGTTTGTCAGTGGCAAAGCCCTCTGGTTTTAGAGTCCATGCTCTTAACCACAAATCTACACTGTAAGAATTATCATCCCCATATTATGTATGAGGAAAATGAGGACCAAATTAGTCTTTCAATATTTTTTAAATTATAAAATATTTCAAATGCTCAGAAAAGTTTTGAGACAAACATAACAAACTGCTATGTGTCCATTATCCAGCTTTGACAAATCTTAATTTTTTTCCATGTTTGTGATTTTTTTTAAGAAATAAGACACAGATACAGTTGAAGCCCTCCATGTACTACTCCCTGATCCCATTCTCCTTTCTCCTCTCTCCAAACATACATTATTTGAAATTGGTATTTATCCTCCCCTGCATGTTTCATGCTTTCACAACATTTATATATCCACAAAAAAAACATAAATACATACAATTTATTTTTAAGATTAATCTATTTTAATATGTAGATCTAGTTCATTCATTCAAACTGCTGTATATTCTGTATGAACACAACACAATTTTTCCATTCTCCTTTTCGATGGACATTTAGTTTCCACTATTTTGTAATTCGAACAATGCTACAATGAACATTTTTGCTTAGATCTCCTTAGACACACAGGAGAGCCTCAAGCTGAACATTGGGACTGCACATCTCCAACTCTGCTAGGTGTTGCCAAGATCTCCAAGCTGTACAAGTGATAGTTTCCCCACAACTGACTGAGAGTTCCTGTTGCTCCATATTCTCAGTAGCACTTAGTATTGTCAGATGTTTTAATTTTTAACAATCTGGTGGGTGCGAAATGATGTCCTAATTACTAGTGAGTATGAGCATCTAGTCAAATGATTATGGGACATTAGATTTTTCTTTCTTTGATTTGTCTACAGCCCTTGCTATTTTTTTTTTTTTTTTTAGAGATGGGGTCTTGTTGCTGTGTTGCCCAGGCTGGACTCAAACTCCTGGGCTCGAGCTATCCTTCTGCCTCAGCCTCATGAGTAGCTGAGACTACAGGTGCACGCCATTGCACCTGGCTCTTTGCCCGTTTTTATTTTACTTACTGATTATAGAAATTCTTTACATATTCTAATTGCCTGTCAATTATATATGAAACAGTCTTCTTCTGGTTGTGACTTGTCTTTTCACCATTTTTTTATACAGAAGTTTTAAATTTTAATGTTGTCAAATGTATTAATATTTTACTTTATAGCTTTTTGTGACTTGTTTATAACATTATTTCCTACCCCAAGGTCACATATAGATATTCTTGTATACATACTTTTAAAAGTTTTAAAGATTTTCTTCCCAGGCCCAGTAGCCTGCACCTGTAATCCAGCTACTTGGGAGGCCGGTAGGAGGATCACCTGAGCTCAGGAGTTTGAGGCCAGCCTGGGCAACATAGCAAGACCTCCCATTTCTTAAAAAAAAAAAAATTGGAAAAAAGAAAAGATTTTCTTTTCAAATCAAGGTCTTTACTTTACCTGGAATTCTATTTGTGTGTAGTATAAGGTTTATTTCATTTTTTCCTCCTGTGCATATATTTATTTAATAATCATCCCAGTACCATTTACGAACCAGACAAGGACAATTCGATAAAAAAATTATAGACAAACCATAACTATAGCCTGAGGGTGGGTAGGTGTAGAGGGTTGGAGAGAGTCCTGAAGAAGAGAAGTGGTTACCAGGGCCCACACGGTCTAGTGTGGGCTCAGGAATTCTGCCTAGGTGGTGTTGCTGGCCCTGGTCAATCCCACGCATCAGAGGGGGGTTGGAAAACTCATGCTTCTGGTCATGGGACCTGTATGGCATTTCTGGCCCCAGCCATTCCCAGTCACTGGAGAAAGGTCCGTGAAAGCATAGGGCTTCTTGAGGCACAGAGCCTGGGTCAAGGAGCTGACTTGGCAGGTCTAAGTGCGGTATTGAGTAATATTATGGCATTTTCCAGCCATTTTCCTTAGAGCTAATAGCTCCATAGGTCTGTCTTTTTTTTTTTTTTTGAGACAGAGTCTCACTTTCTTGCCTGGGGCGAGTGCCGTGGCGTCAGCCTAGCTCACAGCAACCTCAAACTCCTGGGCTCAAGTGATCCTACTGCCTCAGCCTCCCAAGTAGCTGGGACTACAGGCA
>CAUYSK010004264.1:0-25343 GCA_963575035.1 Avahi laniger | reverse complement strand
AGTCTAAAATCCTAATAACTGAATAATAATGCTTTGAATACCCCTTAGGTATTCTGTGTTTAGCTGTGGACACATCTTTGACTCAGGGTCAAGGACAGTTACTCCTTCAAGGCTCCCAAGCTGCTGAGTGTCACCAAATGTGGGCAAATGATGAAAGGTTCCATCATCTGCAGATTACAGGTACAGTGCTCTGTGATTCCCTCTCTTTTTAGTTAAGAAGTAGAAGCTTGTGATAAGCATAAATACTTGGCCTTATTCCCACCAGATTTTGTTTCCTTTGTTTAACATTTTCAGCAAGAGAGTTAAAAGGCAACAGCTAAATTATGGAATCATACATTCCTTTTTGTTAAGATGACTTTGAGGCAATATGAAAGATAATTTGAAGGGAAGTCTTATGGGTTGAATTATGTTTCCCAACAAGATATGTTGAATTTCTACCTCCCAATGCCTGTGAATATGATCTTATTTGAAAATAGAGCCCTTGCAGAAGTAACCAAGTTAAGATGAAGCCATACTCAATGATGGTGGGCCCACATCCAATATGACTGATATTCTTATAAGGAGAGAAAACAGAGCCACAGATAAGAACACTATGTGAACACACAGAAAACACACAGAAACAGAGGGAAGATGACCTTGTGAAAAGGAGGCAGAGGTCAAAGTGATGCTATTACACACCAAGGGACACCTGGCGCTATCAAAAACTGGAAGAGGTGAGAAAAGATCCTCCCCTACATGCTTTGAAGGGAGCATGGCCCTGTCAACACCTCGTTTTAGACTTCTAGCCTCCACGGCTATGATAATACTGTATTTTCCATCCATGTTTGGTTGAAATAAATCTGCATATAAGTGGACCCACACAATTCAAATCCGTGCTGTTCAAGATTCAACTGTGTGTCCTGTTGGTTTTGTTTCTCTGGAAAACCCCGACCAATACACTTGTGAGGTCAGTTTTATGTTTTAAGAATCATGTCATTTATTTTTGATGTTACAAATGAAGAGAAATATGAAAAGGGAAGCTGGACTTTGACCAGAAGGTAGTAAATAAAACTAATATTTATTAAGCACCTGTCTTTTGTCAGGTTCAGTTGTTTCATATTTTGTTTCATTTAAACCAATCAGACTGAAATTTCCCAGTAAGAGCTGGAGCTTTCACAACAGGTCTTCATGCATCTTTGTCCTCCTGAAAGTCATGCCCTGGTCCCCACTTACCCTCAGGAAAAGCCCTGACTCCTTGGGAAGGTAACCAATGGTCTATCATGGTGTGTTCCCTCTGTGTCTCATCAGACCGTCTGTGATCAGACTGCCTTGACTGGGATGCTCCGGCCATTCCAATTCTGCCCTTCCAGAGACAGTTCTTCTTGGGCATAATATCATCTCCTTCTTCCAGAGCTTTCCGCCAGCAACCCCAGCCTCACCTTACACAGCACCTTGAATTCTATTGGAAATGTCTGTGTGTTTACTTCTCTTCTGTGCTAGAGAGTGAGTTCCTTGAAGGTGGAGGCCACATCTGTCTTGCTCACCACCATATTCCAGCACTGAGCACAAGGGCATGGGACCTCATAGACTTCCAATCAATTCTTGTAGAATAAGTAAATTAACTTCAATACCAGGTCTATTTGTTCTGTAACCATTTTTTCCTGCACCCACTTTCTCTAAATTCTTTCCATTGTTTAGTTTCCATGAGACAGTTTTAGAATAATGATGGACTGAGTTTCAGAGTTGGTGTCAGAAAAATTGTCTTGTCTCTTTTCTGTTTATATTTGGATAACCTCTCTCAGGTTGAGTTCTCTTATCTCCAAATTGGTAAAACAATTCCCACCACACAGAGAGGTTTTGTCAACTACGTTTGATAATGATTGTGAAAATACTTTTGTAAACTCAAAAGGGTATACAAGTAGGAGCTATGATTATAATGATATTAAATATTGGAAGCTTCTTGGCATAAGTACTGAGTTTCAGGTATAATTTAAATTTTATGTGATTAAATTATAGGCATCTTGAATTATGATTCAGAGATGATTAATGGCAACAGTCTTCTTTAAATAAAAATGATTACTTCTTTGGGCAAAATGTGAACATTGAAGGCTATAAATAAATCATTCCTTTTTATTCTCATAAAATATTAAGGAGAATCACTAATATTATTTTTAATTCAGAACAATTGAAAGGCAATGAAAAATTCTAGGATGGGTTCTGGAAAATCAAAGAGGAAGCAAAATCAGCTATGTTAGAACAAGAGATGTAATAGTAGAAAATTAAACATGATCAAAGACTTAGTATATTTTAAAAGCCAGTGGCAATAATTCAATTCAAATAAACAGAGTAGTGATGTTGGCGATAGGTCTTACTACCTTTCGTAGGGTGCCCTGCTAATATTTCAAATATGAAATATCTACTAGAAAGTTTTAAAGAGGGATATATATATAGTATTACCAAATGAAAAGGCAGAAAAAATTAGTGAATTTTAAAAATATTTTATATAAGATTGTGAACCTCACAATCATGATGAAGCCAAGCACTGTCTTCTGGCAAGTCAGTCTTAGTCCATTCTGATCCAAGCGGGGACATCTCTCCACCACCAACATGTCGCCATGTTAGTAGTTACATCAAAAGGCATCCACCATACACCACACCCCCAATAAGTCTTTCTCCTCCCCACTTTCTGCCAACCTTAGGAGAGCTAGACTCAAAAGAGGAAGCTGAAGGTTTGTGTTTCAGGGCTGACCACACCTCTCCTTCCTCTTTAAGGGATCCAGGATTGATGAGGACAAAGCCCCCGACTGTATCCTAAAAAAGCCTGAAGTGGGTGTTGTTGAGGAGGGGGCAGAGAGGAGATGAGATTTAAATAGTGCTTTAAGTCTGAAGTTTTAAACTGGTCTGGACTTTTAATAACTGAAATGTCTGGAAAGTTATGGCATCTGCCTGAGATGTCTCTCCAAGATATCGAAGTACATCGTAAAGCGTCTAATTGAAAGCAATGACTGTAGAAAAGTAAATGACCAAATTTTCATGTTTACATCCCACTGAAACCATGCTTCTGGTGTATATTGAGTTGTTTGAATTATAATGCCAGAGGCTCAATGACCTGAGGCATAGTCCTTTCTCCTCCTCAAACTTACAGGAAGGCGACCAGAGACTGGACTCTTGCCTCTCCTGGTACAGATCACCTGGAGCAACAATTCATATTTGCAGGGAATATGAGCACACAGGGAGAATATTGAGACATCTGACAGCTCAATCAATCTTAAAAAAACAACAAAAACAAATGGAAATAACCTGTACCAGACGAAGTAGAATGAATGGAACAAATAAAAAGAAAGAATTTGAAATAGATGCGATAAATATCTCAAAGGTTTAGTCAAGGGAATTTGTAATAAAGGCCAGAACAAACAGTTGTAAAGAATAACCAACTTCAAAATTAGAATATGAGAAGTAGATAGTTGAAGTAATAGAACCCAACAGATGAGTTGGTTAGTAGATGCTATAAAGCCAAAAAACAAAAAACAAAAAAAAAGTCAGAAAGAGTGAAGAGAATATTAAGGTCCTTGTCTTGTTTGGAGAGAAAATAGAGTTAATGCTAAGATTAAGAAACTCATAGAGAAAAATTAACACAAGTATAGGTCTTAGTAATTAGGGTAAGTATTCTAAAAGTAGAAAGAATGACTTTAGAGCAGCAGAAGACAATTTGATAGCAGATAAATAACCAAAAAATAAAAACATAATTGAATAACATTCTCCTTGAACACACAAGAAATATTCACAAAAATTAATTAGGTATTACTTGAATTAATGGACTAAAGAAGACTAATCATATGATTAATAGATTTTAAAAAATCTGATAAAATTCAACATATATTTATGCTAAACTCTCCCAGAAAAGTTGGATTAGCAGGGAACTCTTTAAACTTGATAAAGGATATACACTTAAACCCTACAGTAAAGACTATCTTTTTTTTTTTTTTTGGTAGAGATGTGGTCTTGCTACGTTGTCCAGGCTGGTCTCGACCCCTTGGGCTCAAGCGGTCCTCTCACCTTAGCATACCAAAGTGCTGGTATTACGAGTATGAGCCACCACAGCCAGCCAAGATTATCTTTAATGGAAAAATCTTTGATCATTCTCATTAAGATCAGGAAAATAGAATGCAAGCCTTTATTATTACTACTGTGAATGTGGTTTTGGAGATCTTGTGTGCTCCTAGCAGTCAACAAAAAACAAATAAAAGTTTTAAGAACAGAAGGGAAGAGAAAAATGACATGAGTGAAGATGATATAATAAACTACACAAAAACTCAGTCACAAACTCTTAGAATTAATAAGACATATCAGTAATAGTAGCGGAGACTATATCAAATTATAATCAACAGTGTTTCTCTATACCAGCAACAGCAAACTAGAAATATAATGGAAAATAAAACAACATTTACAGCAGCAATAAATCTATAGCCATATTTAGGAATTTATTTAACAAAGAACACATAAGATCCTTACAGAGCATAATTTAAAGCTTAATAAGGGAAATAGATAAATATCTGAATACATGAATACAACATTATGTTCACGAGTGAATGATTTAAAATTGTAAAGAAGTCAATCTTTTAAAAATTAATTTACAAATTAAATGCAATTTTAAAAAGTCCAGCATTACTTTTTGATAAAGTTAACAGACTCACCTCAAATTTGTTATTAATACTAAAAGTCCATTAATAGCTTAGTTAATTTAAAAAATAGCAAATAAAAGGAATTCCTTAGTAGATGTGAAGACATTCTACAAAGTCATGAAAACATAAACAGTACTGTTGCAGGAATATTCAACCAGAATAATGAAATGGAATAGAATATTCAGAGACAGATCCATATATATCTAGGAACCTGATATATGATAGAGGTGGCAAGACAAATCAATGGATACAGAACAGATCTTTAAGAAATTAATATTGGGAAATAGACTCATGTTAAGGAGAAAAATAGAGATCTCTACCTTATGCTATAAACAAAGGGAGAAACTTTTAGATAATTGGTGACTTCAATGTGAAACATACAGCTGTAAGCTAAGCTAAGCTAATAATAAAAAGGAGGCCTTTTTGTTGTTGTTTAGAGACAGAGTCTTGCTTTATTGCCCAGGTTGGAGTGCAGTGGTGCGATCATAGCTCACTGTCAGCTTGAACTCCTGGGATCAAAGGATCCTCCCGCCTCAGCCTCCCGAGTAGCTGGGACTACAGGTGTGTGCCACCACACCCACTAATTTAAAAAATTGGAGAATTTTTGAATGGGATTAGTATTTAGAATGTACTAAGTCCTCCTGCAAATCAACAAGGAAAAGGCAAGAAAACCAATTCAATGGTCGAAGGCCATGAGTAGGGGAGTCATGGAGTGGGAACCTCAACTGGTTCACAAGTATAGAAAAAGAGTTCAACTGCTTTCATAATCATAGAACCGTCCAACTTAAATAGCAACATGACACCACAGGACACCTACCAGATTGACAAAAATCAGATTGTTGGAGGATATTAAGTTCAACAAAGATGGCAAGGATGTAGGTAAAGCAGGACGCTTCGCATTTTAGCCCCTGGGAGTGTTAACTAGATCAACATTCTGGGGAGTGGTCTGGCCAATCATGTGACAGAATTCAGGAAGATAATATTTTTTAAGTTGTAAAATAAAAAGATTTTAATTAAAAATATAATGTTATATAAAAATAATTTTTTGCACAAAACATCGTGCTGGAGGACATAAAATAATTCATATATATCAATAAACATGAACACCTCAATGAGTGGTACAAGTTTATGTTTATTCTCTGGGCAATGTGGTTTGGAGGAAAGAATCCATCCTTTGGGTCAGACCCTCTACCTCCAACTTCAGTGCTCTCTCTAAGACAAGTGGCTGTTGCTGTTAAAACCGTTAGTGCCAGAAGACTGAAGCCAGCTGTAGTGGATTATGCTCAGTAACCATGAGCTCGGACTAAAAAGCCAGTCCCACAGGCCTAAATAAAATAATGCTTTAAAAAATTACTTGAGTTGCCATCCCAATATTGGTTGCCAGGTTTCAAGATGGAACCTATTAGAGAAAACTCACCTTCGTACCCTTAGTAGTTAACTCAGGGACTTTTACATTACGGGACTTCTTAATCACCTTTACGGAAAGAAGGGACAAAGCCCTGGATTCCAAAATTATAGGAAGACATTTTTTGGAAACAGTCACCTTGGCTTCTTTTTGTTCTCTGAGGAGCCTCTTATTTGAGAAACATATTTTGATCCCCAACCGTGTGCCAGGAAACGTACAAAGTGCATTACATGCCTTGTCTCATTGAATTTTCCCACAGACCCCACGTATAGGAAACATCAGATCCCTGTGTACAGATGAAAAACTGAGGCCTGGAAAGCTTAACTGTCTTGTTCACAGCCGTAGAGTAAGGTGTGGAGTGAGAAATTAAACCAAGTCTTCCAGCTTCAAAGGCTTTAAAGGAACAGCTACAAGGTAAGGCCCTTCCCTGTTATGACAGAAGCTGTAAAACTAACCTGGACATGTTCTCTTTCCTTAAGAACTTACACGCTCAGGCAGTTATGAAGAGCAGGAAGTCTGAAATATTTTGTGTGAAGGAGTGCAGGGAACTTTATCCCAAAATATGGCTCCCTGGTGTAATGAGTTTTTTGAGTTAAAGGCCATCAGAAATTAACAGTCGCTAGAAGAGACTTTTCTCTGTCTACATAAAGACCAGACAGACCCCCCAAGAATGATTGTTTTTCTGCCCCTCCCCTTGTCTCTCAATCCTCTACCTCTCTCAAAGCTTAAGCTAAAGTTCTGTTATCTGCCTAAAGTCCAGACCTACCAAAGAAAAAAATAATTACCACCGGTCCCTTCCCTGAGTTTTCATTAACCAAACCCGTATTGCAGGAAGGAAGGCCAAAGTCTGTCAACAAAACTGGGCAGAATTTTGTTAAACTCTGAGCCCAACAGACATTGTCCCAGACCATGGTATGTTCTTACTGGGGAGAATTCAACGGACTTCATAATTGTTTATTGCCACCAACAGAATTCCTCTTCTCTCCCTTCCCATAACTTGTTTTGCCAGGATCCAAGTCCCCTCTCTTTCTGTAACCTCAAGATGGCATATAAGCTTCTGCTTTGGGTCTTCGTTTTGAAGGATCCAGTGTCATATGTAAAACTATGATTAAATACATTTATATGGCTTTTCTCCAACTAATCTGCCTTTTTTGAGTTGATTTTTCAGCAAACCTTCAGAGGATGAAGGGGAAATTTTTCGTTCGCCCCACATATGTGAAGAATTTAAAAAAATGGACTAAGAGGTTACAAAGAGAAAATTTAATTCTCTCTGATTAGAGATTGGCTTCCCAGACCTGGCTGCATATGAGCCAACTTTGGATGGTGAACAGAATTTGAGTGTCTCGGTAGTATCAACATGCCTGCAGGCTTGGCCACAGGAAAGGGCAGGGTGTTTACATTGGAAACAGCGAGGGTGGTTGGAAATGAAGGACTGGATATAGAAAAGGACATGAGATACGTCTTCATAGGTGTGAAAGTTACAAGTCTAGGATTCCATAACATCACTGAAGGAAATACTGTAAAGCAAAGGTTCCAAACATGGAGCCAGGAGCTTCGTGAACCCCCTGAAATTGTTGGCCAACATGTGTGAGCAGGTGAGCAGGTATGTATGTGTAGGTGTGTGTGGGGTGCGCACAAGTGTGTATTTGTGTGTGTGTGTGTGTATGTGTGTGGTGGGAACAGTCGTGTGAGTATCATTTTCTGGGGAGAAGATTCATGGACCACGGCTGACCACCAGTTCTCTATAGGTTACAAAACCTTCAGAAAAGTGAAGAACCACGACATGCAGAAAAAGAGGGCAAAGAACACACTTTAGGAGTTATACACCAAATAGATTTGGTGAAGGAGGCTAGAGGAAAATGGTTGGAGAGAAGAACCATGCACCTCTGCTATTCCAGAGGGCAAAGAGGGAAAAGTTATTTAATGCATGGGATGAGTGCTCCACCACACCTCATGAGATTGAGAGATTAATAAACATATGGGTTCTCCCAGGTGTGATCACCTGTGCTCTCTTGGGTTACCAGGAAATCATTTGCAAGTTCTAAGGGATGCTTTACATCAGCGGTCCCCAACATTTTTGGTATCAGGGATTGGTTTCATGGAAGACAATTTTTCCAGGGAGCAGGTGGGGGGTGATGGTTTTGGGATGATTCACGCACATTACATTTATTGTGCAGTCAGACCTCTCTGCTAATGTTAATCTGTATTTGCAGCAGCTCCCAGAGCTAGCATCACTGCCTCAGTTCCACCTCAGATCATCAGGCATTAGGTTCTCATAAGGAGTTTGCAACCTAGATCCCTTGAGTGCACAGTTTACGGTAGGGTTCCAGCTCCTATGAGAATCTAATGCTGCAGCTGATGTGACAGGAGGCGGAGCTTATGAGATGATGCAAGCGACAGGGAGCGGCTGTAAATGCAGATGAAGCTTTGCCTGCCGCTCACCTCCTGCTGTGCCACCCAATGCCTAACAGGCCACGGACCAGTACAGGTCCAGGTCCATGGCTCAGGGGTTGAGGACTGTAGCTTTACAACTTAAAAACAGTCAAGCTAATGCAATCACAACTGAAAACTAAGTCCTATTTAAAAACGGTCCACAAGATGGCACTGTGGGCTAATAAGAATATTCATCTGATTTTTACAAGTGAAATATGTTTATCTTCCACACATTTTTCTTTATCCTTTGCTAATATAGTGCAGCCCGAGCCTATGCATTATTTGTCTATTAAAAATGCTGGCATTTGGAAATAATATTCCTAATTTTTATGATTCCTGCTTACTCTTTATGTAATCCTCAATAGACTTTGGAAAACCTTCATTTAAATTCTGATTTTAATACAGGAAGTTGGATCTTATTCCTAATATAATAAAAACCCTCAGAAGGCTGTGTGTAGTCACTACTGGAATTTATTCATCCTTGGGGAGCTTCGAGATCGGGAAAGGCAGGAGGGAAATAAAGGGAAAGAAGAGAAAAGGGCTCTAAGTTTGATCAGAAAAGCAAAGAACACAAGCTTCAGCCATGACTGGGCTGGCTGGGGAATAAAGCAGCCAGGAAATCCACATAGGTGTAATGTTGCTCTCAAGAAAAAGAATCTCATTATCCCTGGGTACTTATTAGCTCGGGCTTTTCACTTAAAAACATGCATAATTAGCTAATTATTATTATGATGCAGAGAGAACAACAAATGTCTTAAATTAGCCACCGAGAAGAGGAGTTAAAATGTATCCTTTGGTCAAAGGAAATCATAATACAATTTTACATTTATATGGCACTTAACCAGTTTACAGAGTGTTTTATACTTCCATCTTCTTGTTTGATTCTCAAAACCACCCCATGGGTGGGCAGTGTCACCAACCCTACATCATACATCAGGACGCTGAGACTCAGAGAGGTTTGGAGACCTACCCGAGGACACACAACCACCGACTGGGTGAACCTGCACGAAAATCTAGGTCTTCAGTTTCCTAATCTGCAAAATGGGGTTAATGATGTCTACTCTTGCAGAGATGTGTTAAACATTAGCATATAGTAAGTCTAGACAGAGAATCAGTAAATGTTAACTAGTTTCATTGTTTATAAAAAGAATGGTTACAATGTCTGTTGCCAATGATATATGTGATAAGGATCTTTGGTTGCAACAATAGAAACCACTTATCTTGCTAACTTAACTTGCTAACAATCTGCTAAATTACCTCCCATATTTCTTCCACCTTCCCATTGTCAGTGGGCAATAAAAAAGGAATTTATTGGAAGACGCGGAACAGCTGGCGAATCAGAGGAGAAAAACAGAGCATGTTGAATTTGGAAAATACAGGATGTAGGAGATAGGCTGAGCCTCTCAGGAGACATGTAGATGTCACAGTGAGGGGAGGCAAGGGTCCTTGGCTGATAGTTACCTGAAAGGGAAATTTGGCCACTATTTCAGAAGAAGAGGAAATAAGTGACTGGCAGAAGAAAACATCAAATGCCACTGCACAGGTATTTCTACAGTGAAGGGGACCTTAACATCACTTTATGTAGCGCTAATGATAATGACCGATATTTATTGGGCACTTATGTGCCAGGCACTGTTACATTTATTAGCTCATTTAGTCATCCTGATAATCCTGTGAAGCAAATAGTATTAGTCTCATTTTACAGGGCAGGAAACTAAGGCACATTTGACCAGAGTAGCAGAGCTGAGTTAAAAACCCATCTAGAGCTCGCAACAATAGAAAACAACAGTGTTTAGAGGATTGTTGTAAAAATCAAAAGAATTAATCTTAGATGGAAACATGAAATTGCTGGTATTTAGCCATTTTTGGCCTAGAAAAACAGCAGCTGCGTATGACTGTACCTAATACTTTTACAGCAATCAGAACATGCCTGGAACTCAGTGTCCAATAATGTTTCTCATTATTACTGAATGATCCTACCTGTCTCCTGGCAAATGGGCTTTAAAAATTATTAAAGTATGTGAGCGCATTGTCATTTAAACTGGAATGGGTTAAGGGTAAAAGCCCAGGAACATGTCTTTGGGCTAGTGTCACACTGCAGATTTTTAAGGAGCAAGCTAGGCATTGTGTTAGTTTTTTTAAATTTATGATTTCCACATCTGCGCCCTTTCCTTCTGATGTTTCTTTGCAGATATCAGGTTACAGCATATTCTCTGGGACTGGGAGCACAGCGAGAGGTCTTTGTTTTATGGCAATGCAACAAGTGGAGAATCTTGTTGGGGCTGGATCCCTTCTCCCTCCTCCTTCTACCCTACATGCTGCATTTCTTGCCCAAATCACACCAAAGAAATTGACTGCATGACCTTCGAATGGTTTAACAAGGAAGTAGGGGCGGATAATCAAACAGATGCAAAAAATGTGGGGGGACAGCCCACACCTAGGAGACATCACGGGGTACCAGTTCCAGCTTGGAGTCCTTTGAGTCCCAGGTTAAGTGGAACAACCCCAATCCCACAGTTTACTACAGATCCCGGCACGTAGCTCCACACACACTCCTGAAAGAGAGAAATAAGTCCTGCAGGCACAGTTCCATGCTTCCCTCTAAAACAAGCCTCTCTCCAATCTGCCTAAAGAAGGAAGGCCATGCCCGAGCCAAGAATTACTTAATTTCTGCAAGGACAAATCAGGGCTTGTTTTCAGTGAAATTGATTTCCAAGAAGCATGTGCCTTCCTGACGACTGACCCACTTCTGGATGCGATCCTGGCTGCAGCGGTTTCCAGAATATTATCGGGGTATCTTTCCCGCTAGGCAGTCCACGTTGGAACTTACATTGTCTTTAAAAGGCACAAACAGCTGAATTGCATAATGTAACCTGATGTTCCGACAACCCCACTTATACTCAGGCTAAATTTAAAGGTCACCATTGCAGGGAAATAGTGGCAAGAGAATGAAAGTGCCTTAAACATGGATTTCACAGACGTTTCCTCATTTTGAAACTCTTACTCTATAAAATAGAGGCAAAATTGCCTGTGAGCTTAAAAATACATACGAGTGGAGAATCCATTTCTTGGGAACAAGATAGCTTTAGGAAAAATCGTAAAATAGGTAGACACAAATGTGAAATGGCCAAAGTTTGTCTCAGATGTTCTCTGTAATATTGTGCTCACTCATTTTTTAATTTTTTTTTATTTCTACCTATTATGGGGGTACAAATGTTTAGGTTACGTTGCCTCCCCCCAGTCAGAGCTTCAAGTGTGTGCATCCCCCAGACAGTGTGCATTGCACTCATTATGTGTATGCATGCCAATCCCCTCCTCCCCCTCCATCTGCCTGATGCGCGATAAGTGTTATTCCTATGTGTGCACTTAGGTGTTGATCAGTGAAGCCAGTTTGCTGGTGAGTACATGTGCTCACTCATTTTTTTACACCTGTATTTATCAAACAACTGCTACGTGTCAGGGACTGTGCTAAGCCCTGTGATCAAATGGTGCAGGAGACAAATAATCCCTGTCTTCACAGAGCTCACAGTTTAGCAGGGAAGAAAGACATGGAAATAAATAGTTACAATAAAGTGAGGTGAAGGTGAGGAAGAAGAAATACATTTGGGAGCACATGATAGGGGGACCTGTAACAGTGTAAAGGTGTGGATAGTACCTTTCCACCAATGAAGTAATGCTTTACTGAGAGCTAACATATGAATAAAAGAAAAGTGTTTTAGGAGAGTGGAAAGTGTAATACAGATAGAGGGAGCAGCAGAAGCTAGTAGAAGCTAGGAGAGGAAAAAGCAGACCACAGCTGACACTGAAGATAATCTGGAGCAGGCCTGGCAAATTATTGTCACAGGCCAATTCTGGCCCTCTGCCTATTTTTGTAAATAAAGTTTTATTGGAATACAGTCACATTCATTGGTTTACTTTTTTAAATTTCAAAATATTAAGGGGATATAAATGTTTATGTTACGTAGATACCTTGTATGAGGCTTAAGTCAGGGCTTTTAGTGTGCCCGTCACCAGAATAGTGTTTGTTGTACCTGATAGGTAAGTTTTTACCCTTCACCCCCTCTACCCTCCCCCTTTCTTGATTTCCAGTGTTCTTCACATCTCTTTGTGCCCTTGTGTGCCCATTGTTTAGCTTCCACTTATTAGTGAGAACATGTGGCGTTTGTTTTCCCATTCCTAAGATACTTTGCTTACAATGATGGTCTCCAGTTTCATCTAAGTTGCTGCAAAAGACATTATTTCATTCCTTTTTATGGCTGAGTAGTACTCCATGATATATGTGTATACACACACACACACACACACACACACACACACACACACACACACCCCACATTTTTTTTATCCACTCATGAATTGATGGGCACTTAGGTCGATTCCACATCTTTGCAATTGTAAATTGTACTGCAATAAACATTTGAGTGCAGGTGTCTTTCTGATAAAATGACTTCTTTTCCTTTGGGTAAATACCCAGTAGTAGGATTGCTGGATTGAATGGTAAGTTTACGTTTATTTCTTGGAGGAATCTCCATACTGTTTTCCATAGAGGTTGTACTAATTTGCAGGCCCACCAACAGTGTATAAGCATTCCTTCCTCTTTGCATCTATGCTGGCATCTATGGGTTTTTGATTTTTTAATAATGGCCATTCTAAAAAAAAAATAACAATGGCCATTCTGATAGGGTTAAAGTGGTATCTCATTGTGGTTTTAATTTGCATTTCCCTGATTAGTGATGTTGAGCATTTTTTCATATGCTTGTTGGTCATTTGTTTATCTTCTTTTGAAAAACTTCTGTTCATTTCTTTTGACCACTTTTTAATGGAGTTGTTTTTTTCTTGTTGATTTGTTTGAGTTCTTTGTAGATTCTGGATATTAGCCCTTTATCGGTTATATAGTTTGTGAATATTTTCTCCCATTCTGTAGGTTGTCTATTAACTCTGTTGATCATTTCCTTTGGTGTGAAGAAGCTTTTTAATTTAATTAAGTCACATTTATTCATTTTTGTGATTGCTGTATTTGCCTTTAAGTTCTTAGTCATAAATTCTTTGCCTAGGCTGATGTCTAGAAGAGTTTTTCTTACATTTTCTTCTAGATTTTTTATGAATTCACGCCTTACACTTAAGTCTTTTATCCATTTTGAATTAATTTTTGTATATGGCAAGAAATAGGGGTCCTTTTTTATTCTTCTACATGTGGCTCTCCAGGTTTTACAGCACCATTTATTGAACAGGGCTTCCTTTCCCAAGTGTATTGTTGTCTATTTTGTCAAAGATCACTTAGTTGTAGGTAGATGGTTATATTTCTGGGTTCTCTGTTCTGTTCCATTGGCCTATATTTCTACTTTATGCCAGTACCATGCTGTTTTGGTTACTTTATAGCCTTGTAGTATAATTTGAAGTTAGGTAATATGGTGCCTCCTGATTAAATTCTTTTTGCTTAAGATTGCTTTGGCTATTTGGCTCTTTTTTGGTTCCAAATTAAGCATAGACTTATTTTTTTCTAGATCTGTGGAGTATGACATTGTTATTTTGATGGATTTGCATTGAATCTGTAAATAACTTTGGGCAGTATGGACATTTTAACAATACTGATTCTATCAATCCATGAGCATGGGCTCTTTTTCCATTTTTTTGTGTCATCTATGATTTCTTCATCAGTGTTTTGTAATTCTCCTTGTAGAGATCTTTCACCTTCTTGGTTAAGTATATTCCCAGATATATTATTTTATTTGTAGCTACTGTAAATGGTATTGAGTCCTTGATTTGACTCTCAGCTTGAATATTATTAGTATATAGAAATGTTACTGATTTGTGTATGCCGATTTTGTAACCTGAGACTTTGCTAAATTTATTTATCAATTTTAGGAGTCTTTTTGTGTAGTCTTTAGGGTTTTCTAGATAAAAGATCATATTGTCAGTGAACTGAATAATTTGACCTCTTCTTTGCAGATTTGACTGCTCTTTATTTCTTTCTCTTGCCTGATTACTCTGGCTAGAACTTCTAGTATTATGTTGACTAGAAGTCATGACAGTGGGCAACCTTGTCTGGTTCTACTTCTTAGGCAGAATGCTTTCAACTTTTCCCCATTCAGTATAATGTTGGCTATGGGTTTGTCATATAGGGCTTTTATAATTTTGAGACATGTTCCTTGTACGCCTAATTTGTTGACAGTTTTTATCATGAAAGGGTGCTGGATTTTATTGAATCTTTTTTCTGTATTCATTGAGATGATCATGTGGTCTTTATTTTTGATTCCCTTTATGTGGTGAATCATGTTTACTGATTTGTGTGTGTTAAACCATCCTTATATTCCTGAGATGAAACCCACTTGATCATGGATTCAAAAGGAATTATCTTCTTGATGGGCTGTTGAATTTACTTTATGAGTATTTTCTTGAGGATTTTTGCATCTATGTTCATAAGGGATATTGGTCTGTAGTTTTAATTTTTGTTGTGTCCTTTTCTGGCTTTGGTATCAAGGTGATACTGGCTTCACAGATTGAGTTAGGGAGGATTTCCTCTTTTTCAATGTTATGGAATAATTTCTGTAGGATAGGTACCAGTTCTCTTTAGTACATCTGGTAGAATTTGGCTGTGAAGCCATATGATCTGGGGCTTTTGTGTTGGTAGGTTTTTTTTTTTACAGCTTCAATCTCACTGCGTGTTATTGGTCTGTTCAGAATTTCTATTTCTTCCTGATTAAGGCTTCAGAGGTTGTGTGTTTCCAGGAATTTATCCATTTCCTCTATGTTTTCTAGTTTGTGTGCCTAGAGGTTCTCTTTCATAGTAGTCACAGATGATATTTGTTATCTCTGTAGTATCAGTTGTAATGTCTCTGTTTTTATTTCTGATTAAGCTTATTTAAGTCCTTTCTCTTTTATTTCTTGTTGATTTGGCTGGTGATTATCAATTTTGTTTATCTTTTTTTGTTTTATTGATTTTTTGTACCATTTTTGGGTTTCCATTTCATTTAGTTTTGCTCTGAGTTTTGTTATTTCTTTTCTTATGCTGTCTTTGGGTTTGGTTTGCTCTTCCTTTTATAGTTCCTTGCGATGTGACATTAAGTTGTTAATTTGTAATCTCTCTGTCTTTTTGATGTAGACATTTAGGGCTATGAATTTTCCCTTTGGGACTGCTTTTGCTGTATCTCATAGATTTTGAAAGCTTGTGTCTCCTTTGTCATTCAGTTTGAGAAATCTTTTGATTTTCATTTTAATTTCATTATTGACTCAAGGATTGTTCAGCAGCAGGCTACTTAATTTCCATGACTTTGTGTAGATTTGAGTGTTTCTCTTGGAATCAATTTCTAGTTTTATTCCACTGTGGTCTGAGAAGATACATGGTAATATTTCAATTTTTAAAAATTTATTGAGACTTACTTTGTGGCCTTAGATATGATCAAATTTGTAAAATGTCCCATGTGCTGATGAGAAGAATGTACATTCAGTAGAATGTCTATTAGGTCCATTTTTACTAGAGTCCCTTTTAAGTCTATTGTTTTGTTGCCAATTTTCTGCTTTGATGATCTGTCCAGTTCAGTCAGTGGAGTGTTGAAATCCCTGTGAATTAAGAGGGTACTGTTTATTTATTTGCTTATATTTAGTAGGATTCACTTTATGAATCTGGAAGCTGCTGTGTTAGGTGCATATATATTTAATATTATTATGTCTCCTTATTGAATTGCTCCTTTTACCATTATATAATGACCATCCTCATCTTTCTTTTTTTAACCATTGTTCATTTGAAGTATATTTTATCTGATATGAGAATGGCTACACCTGCTCACTTTTGGTTTCCATTTGTGTGGAGTATTTTTTCCATCATTTACCTTCAGTCTCTGCACGTTATTGTGAGTTAGATGTGTTTCTTGGAGACAGCATATACTTGGGGTGTGTTTTTCATCCATTCAGCAAGTCTGTCTTTTAAATGGGGCATTAAGATCATTCACATTCAGTGTGAGTATTGATATGTGGGATACTGTTCTGTTCATCATGTTGGATGATACCTTGTTTTGCTTTTCTTCTTGTGCTATTGTTTTATTACAGCTGTGAACTTTAACTTTTGGGTGTTTTTACACTGGTGGGTATCTATTGTACTATTCCATGTATAATGAAATTTTGAGTATTTCCTGTATGACAGGTCTAGTAGTGACAAATTCCTTGACTGTTTACATGTTTGGAAAAGCCTTTATTTCACCATCATTTGTGAAAATTAGTTTTGCAGGATACAAATTTCTTGGTTGGCAATTGTTCTGTTTAGGAAGACTAAAAATAGAGCCCCACTCCCTTCTGGCTAGTAAAATCTTGACTGAGAAGTCCGCTGTTAGCCTGATGGGTTTTCCTTTGTAGATCAATTAATTGCTTTCATCTTGCAGCTTATAGAATTTTCTCCTTCATTTTGACTTTGGCTATGTTGATAACTATGTGTCTTGGAAATGTCCTGTTTGCTATGAATCTTCCTGATGTTTAACAATCATCTCGTATTTGGATAGCTGACTTTCTGGTGATACCAGGGAAGTTTTCCTCAATAATTCCCTCAAAGAGGTTATCCATGCTTTTTGCTTTTTTTCCTTCTACCTCAGGGATACCTATAATTCTTAAATTGGCTCACTTTTTATAGTCCTATACTTCTTTGGGTAATTGTTCATTCTTTGTCCTTTTTTCTGCATCTTTAACTGCCTGGATTAATTCAAAAACTTTGTCTTCAGGTTCTGAGATTCTTTCTTTTTCTTTGTCTAGGCTGTTTTTGAAGGTTTTTGAAATTCCCCAAATAACTATTTCATTTCTTTAAGTTCTGTTATGTCTCTTCTTATGTAGTTTATTTCTTTAGTGAGTTTTTCATCTTTTTCATTTATGTTATGGAACAATTTTTTGGCTTCATTGTGTTGGTTTTCAATTTTCTCTTAAATCTCATTCATCTTATTTGCCACCAATATTCTGAATTTCAAATTCCATCTCGATATTTTGACAATTCCCTTTCAGTTGAAGTCCATTGATGAAGACCTATTGTGATCCTTTGGGAATGTCAGAACAGCATATTTTTTCATGTTGCCAGAGTTCTTACTGTGGTTACTTCTCATCTGAAACCTTTTCTTTCCACACAAGACAGATAAACTTGCAGTGCACCTGTTCTCCTTTGCTGAAAACTCTCCTACTTAGTGCAAAGAAGGATAGGTCCCTGGATGGCACACTAGTGTCCTACTTAGGAGAAATGACTCTGCACAAGATGGGCAGCATCTTGGGAACATTTAACATTGCTGCCGTCCTGTATCTCCTGCCTCACTATTCTGAGTGGTTGTCACTGGTGGTCCCCATGTTGCAGAGTGAGTGAATGCCCCACCTAGTTCTGTAAGCAGCAGAGATTATCAGCTTGCATTGGCTTGAGCACAGCCCCACCTATGCCTGCAGGTGGTGGTGATTTTCTGCCTCCACTGGCTTGGGATCTGCCTTGCTCAGATCTGCAGGCAGCAGCACTGGTTTGAGCCTTATCCCTGTCCACACCCTCCAGCAGCAGCACTTGATGGCCTATGCTGGCTTGAGGGCTGCCCTGCTCAGATCTTTAGACAGCAGCATTTCTCAGCTTGGCACTGGATTGAGCACAATTCCAACCATGCCCGTGGGTGATGCTGATTGTCAGCTAGCACCAGCTTGAGAGCTGTCTGGATTAGATCTGGGGGGAGCCACATTTGTCAGCCCTTGTGGCTTGAGCATAGCCCCACCCATGCCTGTGAGTGGTGATGATTGATAACCCATATTGGCTGGAGTGTTGTCCCACTCAGATCCACTGGTGGCTGCAATTGTCAGCCAGACACTGGCTTCAGAATAGCCCAACCCATGTTGACAGACAGCAGTGATTGTTGATCTGCCCAAGTTCCCCAGTGGCAGTGGGGGTGTGAGGCTCCTCACTATGGGCCTTATGAGGGTGCCCAGCCTCCTTGCTACCTCCCCGGCCCTGGACTAGCAGGGGCAATAGGGAGGCAGCAGCAACATCAACAGATTTGACCTCTGGGGAGAGGCAGTGCTCTGGGTCTAGGATTTTAAAATGGCACCTGTTGCAGCACCCAGGGTTTGTAAGCTGGTGGGTCACCACTGTGCCCTATCTTTGGAGCAATGCTGCTACACAGTCTCTAGATAGCTCCACATGTCAGTTCTGTGCCTTCCTGTAATGGAGGGTCCCTTCTGCAGGTCAGACAGCAATGATTGTAGGCAGAGTATGGAGCCCCAGGATACTCCCCTCTGTGCCTTCCCCTTGTGTATGCTTGTTTTGCCTGTGTACCTCTAAACCACAGAGCAAGTCATCTCACTTTCTTCTTCATTTTGGATGCCTCCTATCACCTCTCTTTTGATTCACAATGCTCTCTCTTAGACAATCCACAGATGCATCTTCACTTCTTCACTCTATCACTCTCCCCTCAACACTCTAGTCAAATCTCAGCTGTTTATTCATTGCCTTGGTCCTTATAGGAAGGATGAATGCCAGTCATCTCTATTCAGCCGTACTGCTCTGAAGCTTAGAGATTCTCTACTCCTAGGTCACTGCCTCCTTTCATCTGCCTCTAGGTGATGCCTTAAGTGCAGGTTTGCTTCCACTCTAGTAAAATATTGAAGCATTGCTTGTCCCAAATGGAGGAGGTCCCAAAGGGGATATCACAGCAGGGTGGGAAGCAGGCTAAAGATTTGTGCCCAGGGGGCCTGGTGATGTATCTCCTACAGTTCGGTGCTGCTGAATAGCCACTCTGATTTGGCATTTCCTTTGGCTGAGTTACAGAGCAGAGTTTCTGGGGATGGGGATGGTAGTCCTTCCTCTCCCATTTGTCTCTGCCCATTCCCAGGGATGTTTCTCCCTTTAGGCACTCACAATGCTCCCTACAGATTAAGGGATGGACAGTACTCCTACCAGGGAAGCCAGGATGATGGGGAAGCTTTTTGTTCACCTTCATATCACTTTTTCCAGTGTGGAAACAGTGAGTTGGGAGAACATATTCTGCGAACTTCATGCCAGTCAGAATGAGGGGAGGGGGAATTACGGATGTGGAAGTTAAATTCTCCTACATCTGCTCAGGGTTTTTTCACTTCTCTGTGGCCCCAGAAACTGTCTTATCTTCATGTTTGAGTTCTGGGATATTTCTGGTGATAACCTCAGCACTGTATATTTGTTCTTGGTTTTCTGTCGGGTGAAAGGAGTGAAGCCAGCCTGCTTCTGTGGTACCATTTTGGAACTTGACTTCCCTCTTAAGTGATGTTATTTAATGCCAAGATTGTGCATCAGCCACCGTCACCTCAATTAACACCAAGAGTGTACATTCCAAACTCAAAGAGCACAGGAGGGGAAAAGAGAATACAGGATTTGAAGGAAGATATACCTGGACTCAAATCCTAGCCCATTTTGGGAATGTCCAAAAAAGAGACCATCATAACTAGAGAGAAAGATAACAAATTGTAAGGCCCTGTTTCTATGACTAAAATAAGCTAGATATATATAGTCATTGTTGAGTCATTAGAGTCATCAGAGATGACTATTTATATTTATTTTGAGTGTGTGGAGTTCAGGGGTTGGTGGATGTTTTTTTTTCAGAAATGAGGGTGTTTACTTGGGTTTATTTGGGTGTTATTTAGCTGTGGATGCTGCATGACAGTCTTGCTGATGAGATGAATTTCAGCAGTGTAGATGCTGATGCAGTGATTATTGATCAATTAGAGTAAGTTTAAAATCAAGTTCGGCAGTTATTTCTGTGGCCAAAAAGCAATGAATCTTTTCCTAGAAAGATAGGAACTTTCTCCTTAAGCCATTTCACTTCAACGTTCTTACTTGCAAAATGGAGAGAGTACAGATATGATAATTACCATTTAATAAGTCTAATAAATGCAACCATTGTATCGTAACAGCTGCCATAAACAATAAGTAAACAGGAGCGGGGCCAAGATGCAGACTAGAAGTAGCCTGCACACACCGCTCTTATGGAGAAGATTGAAGGTGGGTAGTGGGTATCCACTGTCATAGCGATTGTCTATGGAGGGCAGCATGGAAGCTTCCTACCTTTGCAACCCCATCTCCCCAACCCAGATAGTATTTGCCTTGAGTCAGGAGAGACTTCCTGTTATGACGGAAAGGTAAGCAGAAGATCCCTACCAGCTCCCATTGCCACTGCAAACACCTACAGTCCTTACAACAGGAGAATCTCACAGTCTCCCAATGTGGAGAGCTGCTGAGAATTCACGCAGTTGCATTGCTCCAGATTAGGAGCACAGAGTGTGTACTCACCATCCCTCTCACTCTCTGAGATCCAAGCAGTTACAGTATGGTGCCATTTTGAGACCAGAGCGACCTCTGGAGTGTACCCTCTTCTGGGGGCCAGTTGTCAATGCACGTCTCCAGCACTAGGGCTCTATTTTCCTTCCACCAAGCCCATACAGGTGACTGAACACCACAACCCTGGCAGCATGGAGCCTGGGCCCGGGATCAGCTATGGCGCTGGTCCTGCACAGCAGGAAAACCAAATTCTGTAGCCCTCACTTATAGCTAGAAGAACAGTTTGGCAGTCCTGCCCAAGGCAAATTTTCCTTTGAGCTGGCCAAACTCCTACACACCCTCCCTTGAGTGGAAAAGGCCCTCAAACCTCCAAACAGCTGACATGCTCCTGGGTCATGAAGCAGCTCTACATCTGTACCCAGGACCCACTGTAACAGTCCTGAGGTGCTCCACCCTCTAAAGACAAGCCCTTGACCTGTGCAACAGCCCTGAGACTGCAATCAGTGCCCAAGAAACAGTTCTGTGAGTTGCCCTTGGCAGAAATGTCCCAAGGCCAGCTTGGAAGCTGTGTGCTTATGCTCTGGGACTGAGGAACAGCTCCGTAGACTCTCCACGAAAGCCCCCAGGCTGGCAAGCAGCTGTGCGACTGTGTCTTCAGCCTGAGAAACAGCCTGGTGAGCCACTTTCACAGACACATCCCCCGGCCATTTGAACAGTGTCCCAGGCTCCATAAGCAGCCCCGTGGGCCACCCCTGGTAAACACATCCTCAGGTTGGCCAAGCAGCTATGCCTCTGTGTCCCATGCCAGAGAAACAGCACCATGGGCCACCTGCAGCAGAAAAACATCCAAGAAGCCAAGAAACTATGTGCCCTGGGCCTGAGAAATAGCCCTGTGTGTCACCCCCAGCAGACACTGCCCCAGGCCAGCTGAATATCCTTGTGCCTGCATACCATACCTGAAATAACAGCCCAGTGGGCCACTCCTGGTGGGCATGTCCAGAGTAGCAGCTCTGTAGCCCCAACTCTAGTCAGCCAGACCCCAAGTTGGTCAACTCACTATGTGCATGCAAATGCCCTGACCGAAGAAACAGCCCAGTGAGCCCTACCTGGTAAAGCTACAACACCATCAGCACAAACTGTCTCATCCTTGGCCACTGAGAAATTCACAGTTGCCATTGATGTGGATTACAACTGAAGAAACTAAATGGAGACTACACTATTATATCCATCTAGACCCTAAGGCCAATGCACTCCACTGAACTGACACCCAAGACCCATTCATACAAATAATGAAACCTACTTCATAAAATTGGAAAATGCTACTTTTCTACCAGATGCATAGAAATCAATGTAGGGACAGACTCACCAACCACAAATAAGCAGGAAAGCATGTTACCTTTGAAGGACAACAATAATTCTCTAGTAGCAGACTCCAGTCATAAAGAAATATATATGGAATTCCAGAAAAAGAATTCAAAATAATAATCTTAAGGAAACTCAGTGAGACACAAAAGAATACAGATAGACAATTCAACAAAATAAGGAAAACAATTCATGATTTGAATGAGAAATTTAACAAAAAGATAGAGATCATGAAAAAGAACCAAACAGAAATCCTAACCCTAGAGCTGAAAAATTCAATGAATAAAATAAAAAATACAATCAAGAGCTTGAATAACAAGACTATACCAAACAAAAGAAAGAATTCTGAACTTAAAGACAGGTCTTTTGAAATAACATAGGCAGAGAAAAAAGAAAAAAAAGAATAAAAAAGAATGAAGAAAGCCTACAGGATTTGTGGAACACCATTAAGATAACAGATATTTGCATTATGGGTGTTCCCAAAGGAGAAGAGAGGGGAAAATATGATGAAAACGTATTTAATGAAATAATAGCAGAAAACTTTTCAAGTCTTGGGAGAGAGATGGACATCCAGGTCCAGGAAGCTCAAAGAGCCCTAAATAGATTCAGCCCAAACAGGTCGTCTCAGAGGCACATGATTGTCAAATTGTCAAAAGTTGAAGACAAAGAAGGAATTTTAAAAGCAACATAAAAATGAACATTAGGTATAAACTAATAAAGTCTAAATATTATAAAATATAGATTTTAATAATAATGTGTCAATATTGGCTCATTAGCTGTTATAAACACACCATGATAATGTAAGAGGTTAACATAAGGGACTCTGGGTGACGTGGAGCAGGGAAGTATCTTTGCGATTTTTCTGAAAAGATAAAACTGTCCTAAAGTTTTTTTTTAATTTTTAAATTAAATGGGAGGGTGAAGAGAAGAGAGAAAGTAATTTTTCAATGTATGGGCACACTACTTCAGTTTTAATAAAAATGATTAGAGTACTCTTCATTTATTCTTCCCTAATTGTGTGTTAGGCACATGTGCTAAGCACTTTTTGTACAGATCTCATTTAAGCATAGCACTACCCTGCACAGTAGATATAATTCTCCCCCGTTTACAGGTGAGGAATTTGATTTCCAGGTTTAAGTAACTTGCCTAGCAAATAATTTATTCTCTCTGTGCTTTTGTTTCAATATTTATGGAATGAGAGGATGTTGTAAAAATAAAATACGATAAGCTTCAGAATGAGACTTGGAATTTAGAAGTACCATGTTGCTGATAGCAATTCTCAGTATCGTCATCGTCATCATCATCATCTGGTATCTTGGGGGAAAAGGCTTAATATCTTAAATCTCAGTTTCCTCAGTGTAAAATAGGGATAACTGTCTTGCCGGGTTGCCTGAAGGATAAAATGAGTTCTGTTCGGTGACTATTTCTCAGCTTCAATGTCCCCCAAAAGAGTCCTGAAGACGTCACACAGCATAAAGATTTCTGCCTCCTTCTGCTTGGGTTGCCTGGTTGTGTCTCTACGCCATTGCTTCTCTTTCATCTCCCCTGTGGAGTTGGTTGGCCGGAGACAAATCCCTTCTCAGACCAAGGGAAGACACACCGCCCTGGCTTTAGGTGGTGCCTGCTCTTTCTCTCCAGGGTTATTAAGCCTGAACCAAATGTGAAGGACAGGAAAGCCCTCCAATTATCTCTCATTCTTGATGTATGTGTGATTTCTTGCTTAAAGCTTGTGGATGCAGTGAGGGGTGAGTTTGCTCATATTTCTGTTTAACAATGTCCAAAAGCTCTTTCCCCATTCTCAGAATAAATGGCAGAGAGGTTTGTCCTTTATGCCGACCCTGACAGATTGTTGCTGGTATTCAGGAGGCCTGGGTTGAAATGGCTCCCAAGGCTGTACCCAGGCTCACGGGAGCACTCAGCACATCCCATCAGCAGTGTCTGCCATGGAGAGGAAGGTGACCGCAGGTGGGTTACATATTCATCATCCCTGGCCTGGGGGACAAACCTTCAGCTTTGCATTCAAGACCTCTCTTAGACTTTGCAATCTTATCTCCCATTTCTCCCATCACAAACCTCCTTCAGGCAACCAGTTTACTTACCGATCCTCAAACAGACAGTCCAATGACTTTGAAACAACTCCCCAAGTTAGCTAAATTGTCCCCAGCCCCAAGGGAGTCTTTCTCAATAATCTAGCCAGCCAGCTAAGGCTGAGAAATTCCCCTGTGGTTTATCATCCGACTTAGTCCCTACCTAAGGAGTAACTACTGAAGTGTCAATCTGTGGGTTTTATCAGCCTGTTCTCTTTCTGTGGAAAGCAGAAGCCCCCTTTCCTGGTGAGAACGTCCCCATCTCCACTCTGTGTGTTTTCGGGGACTCGTCCAGTAGTGGCCACTGCTCTCTGCAACAGACTCAGTGATTTGACCAGGGATGGGCAATCAGAGATCTCTTCAGAGTTCATGGGGGTGCTGGGGAGATAAAAGGTCATATTCTTTTCTTTGATAAATGGAAGGAACCTGTTTGAGAATGCGACTAGACAGCAGAAGGTTCACAGCAGATAAACAGACAGACAGAGACAGAGAGAGCTACAGAGAGAGACACAGAAAGAGATACAGGGAGAGACAGAGGAATAGAGACAGAGACACACAGATACAGAGAGAGACGGCGGGGGGTACAGAGAGAGACAAAGACAGAGACGTTTTGAACCTTTGGATCCATGTGTATCTGAACCAGCCTCACTCCTTACACTTTCCAGTCATACGAGCCAGCATACGTTTTTCTTTTCAGATAGTTAAAGTTAAGATTCTCAACCTATTATTGGAATAATTATGACTAAAGCCCCTTCTGTATGCCAGGGACTGCTGTGGACAGTGGGAATGTGTAAAACAGGGGGCTTTCTTTTCCCCACAATTTCGAGGGGAGGAAGGCTCCGGTCTAAAAACCACATGACAACACCCAAAAGACTTTGCTGGGAGGTTAATCACCCATAGACCTGGGGCCTAGCCCAGGCTCTGCTTTCTGAGCTTTGGAGCATTTTCCAGAGGACTTGGCCCCTGTAAGCCTCAGCTTCACATGTGCCTCACGAGGGCGGCCATCCTCCCGGGGCTCTTGTGAAACAAAAGCCAGTGGCCTTTGCATGTCCCGTCTCCAGGAGTTACAGATCCCCTGGTCCTGGGAGCGTGGGGAGGCGGTCAGGCCTGTGGCTGCTGGAACCTGCTACGAACTGCCTTGGCAG